>JAQZBX010009085.1:0-46782 GCA_029593785.1 Cabassous unicinctus
TCTGGGTCCCTGACTCCTGCCTGGCCCTTCCCGGTCTACAAACCAGAGTTCTATTGCCACACTCATTTTTCACAGATGCTGAGGCTGGAAAGCTGAGAGATGAAGTGGCTTACCCGAGGCCACACAGTGAGGCTCAAACTGAGTTTTTAGAGAACTTTAAGTCCAGAGCTCCATGGCTGAGACCTGGATCCCAGGGAATTTATACAATGCAACTGGGCAGATGGGATACAGACAATAAAGCTAATCAATAATCCAAGGGTTTTTTGTAGAACTGCCATAGGAATTCAAAGGCAGAGGTGACAGCTTTCTAAAGGTGGTAGAGTTTGATCTGAGTGTGACACAGACAAGCAGAGGAGGAGGGGACAGTTTCAAGAAGGGGAATTGCAGGGATAAAACAGCAGAGGGAGAAGAAATTTGGTGTGAGTAGAGAGCATCAGGGAAGGGAGTCCAACTGGACCCCACAGGAAAGGTCTGACACCTACTACATGGGGGCATCTGGAGACCTAGGTGGAAGGTCCTGGGATGGGGAACCAAGGTGTTGGAAATGTTGTGGAGGAAAGTGATCTACTCAAAAAGGTGCCTGAGCAACTCTGAATATACTCAAAGCCATTGATTGTACACTTTGGATGAATTATATGGTATGTGGATATATCTCAATAAAATTGCTTTATTAAAGAAAAAAAAAGGTGCCTAAGGACTACAAAAGGGACCAACACAGGGGAACACTGGGCCTAGCCAAATCCTCTGCTGAATTCTAAGTAGGAAAATCCCATTCAGTTGTCAGCCTTGCACATTTATTGCACACCCCTCCCCCACCCCAAGTATGCAGAACAGCCTGGTTTCACATTCTCAAGGAGGCACAAATGGTAATAATGAAAATAGTAACATCACAGACTTCTGATCCACCGTGCATTTTTGTTTTCTTTATTCTTAGCAGCACTTTACATATATGATGTCCTTTGATTTTCACCAGGGTGTGCAATCAGTAGATCTTTTTATTTCCATTTAACAAACGGATTTGAATCCCAGTCTCTGGCTTTAGCATCTGTACTTTAAACCACTATGTTATTCTCCCTTCCAATGCTCAGCTTCCTCAAAGCAATATGTTTATTCTCGAAACAATTCTTCTTTTATTTAGAATAACAATGCTTCTTATACTAAGCAATGGCCCCACTAAAAACTGTCCAGAGTTCAAGTTTTGCTTCTTACTTGGAATCGAAGAATCTAGAATTTCAACTTTTATAGATTGCCCCCTAGGATCTCTAATCCCCATTTTACTGATGCCCCAGTAAATGACTGGGCCCCAGAAAAGTGACTGCCCATAGTCCCCTGGTTGTTGGGAGTCTGAGGCAGGCCTTCTGACCTGAGCACCCAGGCTCTCAGGCAAAGGCCCTCAGCCCTCAAGGAATCTACCACCTGCTGGCCACCCAGGACATAAACAGAGAAAAACACCAAAGAGCGGGGTCTTCTCCCAGCCTGCTGTTCTTTCCCCACATACCAGAGGGTTTCAAATATATTTTTAGCAGCAGAAACTCTCCCTCCTTTTAAGGAGAAGCTTTATAAGGAACCCCCTATATATTTAAAGCGTAGCGTTTTCACTCTGCTCTGATTGTCGTCAGTGTGAGGGCCCTGGAGCTCTTTCTCTGGGCCTATCACACGCTGCTCCCCAAGGCTGTCCCTAGGACTCTCCCCTCTCCAAGGAAGCCAAAGGTTCCTCAAAGCACAGTCTGTAAATCCCTGGCACCAAAGCCTATGATGTTTGTGTTCCCTCATGTACTTGTCGTCTTCGATTCTAACAGCCCAAGTCCAATTAGATATTGACTCCAGGTAAGTGTCAAGGTCAGTTCTGGGCCAAATTGTGATATATGGAAATCATTCCCTGGAGATGGTCAGGCATGTTCACCCCCTCACCTCACATGATTCTCAGCACAGTACTGGGAGGCGGAGGTCACCTCCAGTTGGCAGGTGAGGATTCTGAGACAGACATGCCTGCCCAAGGTCCCAGGGTCAGGAAGGAGTGGGGCTAGACTCCAGCCTGTTCTACCTCACTCCAAAAACCCACACACCTGCCCTCAGGACCTAACACTCCCTCTGCCTAGACTTTGTTTCCTTTGCTTTTGTGGGTTAACACGTTCACACAATTGGCAGGCCATTTGAATCTCTAGTGAGCTTTTAAAAACTGAACATGCCCAGGGCCCATGCCAGATATGAAATCAGAATCTGGGGTTGCAAGTCATTACATCCTTCCATGATGGCCTGCTATAATTCTGCCACAAGACACAGCAAAAAGCCTCAGGGTCCTTCCAGACCGCTGCTTAGCCTCCCTCTACCTCTGAGTGCTGGAGAAAGGGGATCCAATGCAAAACCACAGGAGAACTTACTGTGTAGAGCTCATTGGTGACCTTCAGGAGCTCCTCATGCATCTGCAGGCCAATCTCTTTGCTCTGGAATATGGAAGAACAAATGTCAAAGGGTGAGAAGGTTGCTGGTTGCATTGACTAATTTCATTTCAACACAGAAACCAACATAAACCTCATGATCTAGCCCTGAATTTCTCAACTTGAGACAAATCCACAGGCAGAGGCTCGTGCAAAAGGAATTCTCTGTTCATATAATTTTGGGAACCCTACACATCAGCTCCTTACCTTGGTGATTCACAGAGACAGCATATTAAACATTCTGAGAAATCCTACAGCGAATCAGCCTGTTCATCCTTCTCTAATCCTGTGTTCTCTAAACTGATTTGAGTACATGTTTTTGCTCAATGCTCATTACTCATTAATGTCGCCTGAAAGTAGGACACAGTTTGGGAAAGAATAATCTAGCACTTCAATTCATCATGAAAGTAAATGGTAATTCTCAGGTCATCCCAGGAGCCTCCTTCCTCTAGCAGCAAGTTCAGCGGCCTCCTGTTACAAGATGGCTTGTCCTCCTGGAGTAGGAACCAGCTGTTGGGACCCATTTAGACATCGACTTCCTGGTTCCCACAGATACCTGGACCCTTGGTTTGACCCCAGATTTCAGTTCGAGCCTTCCCCGAGCTGGTTCCCTTGCTTGCCTAATCTCATCCCATCACCGCCTGGATCCTGGCTGTGCTGCCAGCTGTCTGTGTGGCCTTGGATAAGTCACTTTCCACTCCGAAATTTCATTACCCCATCTATAAAATAAAAAGCTTCAACTAAAACAGCACTCCCCAAAGCACGGTCTGGAGGTCACTGCAAGACACTAAAAAGGAGTGGGGCTTCTCTGGCCAAATACATTTAGGGAAAGCAGGTTAAACACAGTAAAAGGGTTTGCTTTACTGCAGGTCTTTTTAGAGGCTTTAATATCCTCGTGTGAATGGGGACTTTCCAGAGGGGGCTATAGTGTGTAGTTTGGGTTGACCCAATCCTCTTTCCAGAAGGGGATTTACATGACTAGTATATTGAGGGCATGATTCAGAGAACAATTAACAAATGATCTGTAAGATTCCACCCAGCCTGAAGAGTCTAGGCTTCTTTGTTGTTGTTGATGTTGTTATTGCTGTATTTTGGTAAATACTCTCCCTATTTGCCTGGACTATCACATTACATTTCTGTATTGAAAATACAGAAAATATCCCGAGAAGCTGAGTCATCCTGCTCTTGCTTTCAGCTCCCACGGCCTCCCAGCTTGATCAGCTGCTGATGGGCAGAGACCAGCCTTCCTCCCACCACGGTGCAGGTCGGGAGTTCCCTAACTGGTTCCTTAAGCCTTCACAGGTGCCTGCTTCTGGCCCCACAGCCCTTCTCTCAGCTTCTCGCCTGGATTGCCAAGAACTGCCCCTCTGAAGGTAGCCCCTTGCCTGTACCCAGGATCTCTCAAGAGGGAGCCAAAGCTCCAGGGCCATTGCAAAGATCTATTTAGAACTCTTTATGCAGAACTCCCTGGAGAACTTTAGGAGAGTCCCGAGCATTTGCATGGATGCTACCCAATCAGCTATCCCCATCTCCTTCTATTCTCTGTGATTCTCTCAAATGAAGAGGCAGCCTGTGCTTCAGTTTTTCCTTGGTTTTTCCCCATTTACCTTCTGTAATCTAACATTTGCCCCACCATTGCTGACTCCAGGGTCTCCAGCACGTTCCAGTGGCCTCCACTCTGTCCTCAGTTTTACCACCAACTCGGATGCCCAAAACCCTTTCCCTTAGGCATTTATTTTTACAATCTAACTTTTTTGATAAGTAATAAATTCATTTGGTTAAAAGAATTCCAACAAGCAGCAATGTAAAAAGTGGAGAGAAAGTCTCTCCAGGCTCCCAGAATTCCATCCAGAGGCAACTGCTGTTTTCTGATACCTTCCAGAAATGGTCTATGGATATATAAGTTTACATTTTGGATAGTTTACATTCTTTTGAAACACAAATGGGAGCATAATATATACACCTTTGTATCTTGCTTTTTCCATCTAGCAATATATCTGAGTGATTTTTCCATAACCTAATTAGCTCTTCTGACCCTTTTTTTCACAGTTGCATGGGATTCCATAGGCCAGATGTATCAGACTTAATTTAACCAGCTCCTTAGTGATGGGACATTTAGAATGTCTCCTGTCTCTTCTTATTACAAGCATGATGCAACGAACATCCTTGTACCCTGTTATTGTGCATGTGGGCAGGGGCACCTGTTAGGTAAATTTCTAGAAGCAGCTCGGCTGGGAAGGACCCTGCCTTGAGAACTTCCACCAACTTTGCCTTCTCAGCCCCTTCCCCAGCTGGCTCCCCCATGTGCTACTGACTTCTGCTCCCACTTCTCTGTAAACAGCTGCCAAATCACCATCTCCACTAGCATTTCTCCTGGGTTCCATCATGTAAAACCTTGGACCCAAGCTCAAAGGCCTATTTCTTCATTGGTTGCAGAACAATATGATCTGGATGTCCTCGCATCACATCAAAATCAAAATATCCAAAAGTGAACTCAAACTTTCCTCATTCCTCAACTTTGGTCAACATGATAATATCTTCCCAGGCATGTTGACTCAAAAACTTGGAGTTATCTTTGACAATTCTTTATCCTTCCTCTTCAGTCTGTCAGTGTGTCCTGCCTTCAAACTGCCCAATCCTTTGTTCTCTGTAGCAGGCAATGCCAGTTCCCTCTCCAACATCCGTTCTTGCTCTCCAAACTTCCTAACAGCCTGAATTTTGACCCTGCACTCATCTCTCCAGTTGAGTTCTTCCAGGGAGATTGACTCCATCCCCAATGCCAGATGGTGGATTCTGGTTTGTGTTGTTAGTCCAGGGGTGAGTATGTGACTTAACAGGATGGAAAAGAAAGACTTATATGGTTGACGGTGAGGTTTTAACCTTTCTACTGAGGGCTAGTAAAAAGGGATCGAAGGGGGATCCAAGATGGCGGAGTAGGGAGCAGCAGGCTGCATTCTTCCTCCAAAAGCGGTGGAAGACAGGCAGACTTGCAGGGTATAGGGGAAGTTGCAGGGGCCGCAGGGCAACTGGAGCAGAGCAAGCCAGTAAGGCAGGGGGTGGGGACCAGGCAAGCACCTGGGGAATAGCCTGCCGTAGGGCTATTTGTTCCGGTAGCAACCATGGAGGAGCTGAGCAGGATGCCAGAGGTCTGACAGGGAGGCCTGGTTTTTGCTTTTAGTTTTTTTTTCCTCCTCATCTGGGTACCCAAGGGGCAGTGGCGCCATGGGGTGATGGGCAGGCATGGGCAGCTGATGAGGAAAAGCCTAGCCAGATGCCTGTGGCCTAAGTGGGAGACCCTTTTCTTTTTGTTTTTGTTTTTCTCTCCTCATCCGCATAACCTGGGAGTGGTGGGTGGGGCTGCAGAGTGAAAGGTGGGTATGGGTGGCTGGCAAGAAGCCTTTTCCTCTTTTCTTCTTTCCTTTTTTTTTATAAGGAGGTACCCAGGATTGAATTCAGGACCTCGTACATGGGAAGCAGGTGCTCAACCACTGGGCTACATCTGCTCCCCTCCTTTTCTTTTTCCTTTTCCATTTTTTCCCTTTTTTCACTCTTTTTTCTCTATTTTTTTAAAAAATTTTTCAGTTAAACATGGGCAATTCTAAAGATTTAGAATAAGCGGAACCAAGTGTCCAAGAAGAACCTTAACACAAAGCCAAACAAAAATAAAACCCTATGGAAGAGAGAGAAACTGAGCAACAGACTAAACCCATCAAGATAAACAGATTCCTAGACATCAGCAAAAAATTACAAGCCATACTAAGAAACAGGAAGATATGGCCCAGTCAAAGGAACAAACTAAAAAGCTGGGGAAACGCAGTATTTGGAACAACTAATCAGAGATGTCTGAACAAATCTCCTAAATCAATTCAAGAAGATGAAGGAAGAGATAAAGGATATTTAAGAAGACACTGGGTGAGCATAAAGAAGAAACTGTAAACATATATTAAAAAAAACAGATCTTATGGTAATGAAAGGCACAATAGAAGAAATTAAAAATACACTAGAATCACACAACAGCATATTTTAACAGGCAGAGGAAAGAATTAGTGCGTTATAAGATAGGACATCTGAAATTACATAGATAAAAGGACAGACAGAGGAAAAATGGAAAAAAATTGAGCAGGGATTCAGAGAATTGAATGACAGCATGAAACACACAAACATACGCAATATGGATGGTCCCAGAGGGAGAAAAGAAGAGTAAAGGGGCAGAAGGAGTGTTGAGGAAATAATGGCTGAAATTTTCCTAACTCTAATGAGGGACATGGATGGACATGTCCAGGAAGCACAGCATACTCCAAACAGAATAAATCCTAACAGATCTACTCTGAGACAAATATCTGATTGTCAAACACCAAAGATAAAGAGAGAATCCTGAAAGCAGCAAGAGAAGAGACCCATCACATAAAAGTAATGCTTGATAAGATTAAGTGCTCTGATTTCTCATTTGAAATCAAGAAGACAAGAAGGCAGTGGTATGACATAGATAATGTGCTGAAGGAGAAAAACTGCCAGCCAAGAATTCTGTATCCAGCAAAACTGTCCTTCAAAAATGAGGGAAAGATTAAAATATTCACAGACAAACAGAAATTGAGAGACTCTGTCAAGAGTCCTGCCCTTCAAGAAATCCTAAAGAGAGTTCTGCAGATTGAAAGAAAAAGACAGGAGAGAAAAGTTTGGAGGAGAGTGTAGAAAGGAAAATTATTAGTAAGGGTAACTAAAAGGGTAAAAAGAGAAACAAAAATAAGATATGACATACATAAGCCTAAAGAAAAAGTGGTTGCAGTAAGTACTGCCTTTACAGTAATATCATTGAATGTTAATGGTTTAAATTCCCCAATTAAGAGACGCAGGTTGGCAGAATGGATTTAAAAAAATGTAATCCATCTATATGTTGTCTACAAGAAACTCACTTAGACCCAAGGACACAAATAGGTTGCAAATGAAAGGTTGGGAAACGATTTTCTACACAAACAGTAAGCAAACAAACAAACAAACAAACAAACAAACAAAAAAGAGCTCAGGTAGCTAAACTAATATTGGACAAAATAGACTTTATAAGCAAAACTCTTGTAAGAGACAAAGAAGGACACTATAAAGTAATAAAAGGGGCAATCTACTAAGAAGAAAGAACAATCATAAATATTTATGCACCTAACCAGGGTGCCCCAGAATCATGAGGGAAACGCTAGCAAAACTGAAGGGAGAAATACACACCTCTATAATCACAGTGGGGGAATTCTGTCTCAGCAATAGACAGAACATCTAGACAGAAGGATCAATTTTAAAAAACAGAGATCTTGGATAATATGTTCAAGGAACTAGACCTAATGGACATATACAGAACATTGGATATACATTCTTCTCAAGCACTCATGGATCATTCTCCAGGATAGACCACATGTTAGGTCACAGAACAAATCTCAATGAATTTAGAAAGATTTAAATTATACAGAGCACTTTCTCTGACCACAACGGAGTGAAGCTGGAAATCAATAATGGGCAGAGTACTGGAAAATTCACAAATATATGGAAGTTAAACAACACACTTAAGCAATCAGTGGTTCAAGGTGGAAACTGCAAAAGAAATCAGTAAATATCTCGAGGCAAATGAAAATTAGAACACAACATATCAAATCTTATGGGATGCAGCAAAGGCAGTGCTGATAGGGGAATTTATAGCCCTAAATGCCTACATTAAACAAGGGAAAAGAGCTAAAATCAAAGACCTAACTGCACATCCAGAGGAACTAGAAAAAGAAGAGCAAACTAATCCCAAAGCAAGCAGGAGGAAAGAAATAAAGATTAGAGCAGAATTAAATGAAATTGAGAATTAAAAAACAATAGAATTAACAAAACCAAAATCTAGTTTTTGAGAAGATTAACAAAATTGATAAACCCGTGGCTAGACTAACAAAGAAAAAAGAGAGGAGAATCAAATAAATAAAATCAGAAATGAAAGAGGGGAATCATCACTGACACAACAGAAATAAAAAGGATCATATGAAGATACTATGAAAAAATGTATGCCAAAAGTTGGACAACTTAGATGAAATGGATGAAAAATTTCTAGAAACACACAACCTATACTGATGAAAGAAGAAACAGAAGACCTCAATAGACCAATCAGAAGTAATGAAATTGAATCAGTAATAAAAAACATCCCAACAAATAAAAGTCCAGGACCAGATGGCTTCACAGGGGAACTCTACCAATTATTCCAAAAGAACTAAATCAATCCTACTCAAACTCTTCCAAAAAACTGAAGATGAGCTTCAATCTACAAAGCCAACATCACCCTAATACCAAAGCCAGATAAAGATACTTCTAGAAAAGAAAATTACAGACCAATCTCTCTAATGAACTTAGATGCAAAAATCCTCAACAAAATACTTGTGAATCAAATTCGCCAACAGATGAAATGATTTATACACCACAATCAAGTGGATTTTTTCCCAGGTATGCAAGGATGGTTCAACCTAGAAAATCAATTAATGTAATACACCACATTAACAGATCAAAGGAGAAAAATTACATGATCATCTCTATCAACGCAGAAAAGGCATTTGACAAAATTCAGCATCCTTTCTTGATAAAAACACTTCAAAAAATAAGAATAGAAGGAAACTACCTCAACATGATAAAAGGCATATATGAAAACCCCACAACTAACATCATACTCAATGGTGAAAGGCTAAAAGCTTTCTCTCCAAGATCCAGAACAAGACAAGGATGTCCACTGTCACCACTCTTATTCAACATTGCGTTAAAAGTTCTTGCTAGAGCAGTTAGGCAAGAAAAAGAAATAAAAGGCATCCAAATTGGAAAGGAAGAAGTAAAATTTCACTATTTGCAAATGGCATGATCCTATATACAGAAAGTCCTAAAAATCTACAACAAAGCTACTAGAGCTAATAAATGAGTTCAGCAAAGAGGCAGGATATGAGAGCAACACACAAAAATCAATAGTGTTTCTATACACTAGGAATGAGCAATCTGAGGAGGAAATTTTAAAAATTCTATTTACAATAGCAACTGAAAGAATCATATATCTAGGGATAAATTTAACTAAGGATCTAAAGGATTTATACATAGAAAATGACACAGAATTGCTAAAAGAAATCAAAGAAGACCTAAATAAATGGAATGACATTCCATGTTCATGGAATGGAAGACTAAATATCATTAAGATGTCAATTCTACACAAATTGATTTAAAGAGTCAATGCAATCCCAGTAAAAATTCCAACAGCCTTTTCTGCAGAAATGGAAAAAACAATTATCAAATTTATTTGGAAGAGAAAGGGGTCCTGAATAGCCAAAAACATCTTGAGACAGAAGGAAGTTGGAAGACTCACACTATCTGATTTTAAAGCATATTACAAAGCTACAGTGGTCAAAACCACATGATATTGGCACAAGGATAGACATATTGACCAATGGAACCTAAATGAGAGTTCAGAAATAGACCCACACATCTACAGCCAACTGATATTTTTTGACAAGGCTGCCAAGTCCACTCAACTGGGACAAAATAGTCTCTTCAACAAATGGTGCTGGGAGAACTGGATATTCATATCCAAAAGATAGAGGATCCCTATCTCATGCCCTATACAAAAATTAACTCAAGATGGATCAAAGACCTAAATATGAGAGCCATGACTATAAAACTCATAGAAGACAATGTAGGAAAGCATCTATGAGATCTTGTGGTACACAATGGTTTCATAAACTTTACACCCAAAGTACAAGCAACAACAAAAAAATAGATAAACGGGGCCTCCTCAAAATTAAAAACTTTTGTGCTTCAAAGGAGTTTGTCAAGAAAGTGAAAAGGCAGCCTACTCAATAGGAGAAAATATTTGAAAACCACTTATCTGATAAGGGTCTAATATCTAGGATATATAAAGAAATCCTATAACTCAATAATAAAAAGACAATTTAAAAATGGACAAAAGACTTGAACAGATACTTTTCCAAAGAGGAACTACAAACAGCTAAAAAGCACGTGAAAAGATGCTCAACATCACCGCTATTAGAGGAACGTAAATCAAAACTACAATGAGATATCATTTCACACCTACTAGACTGGCTTCTATTTAAAAATGGAAAACTACAAGTTGACACATGCAACAACATGAATGAACCTCGAGGACCTTATGTTGAATGAAATAAGCCAGACACAAAAGGGCAAATATGGCATGATCTCGCTGATATAAACTACGTATAGTGAGCAAATTCATGGAAGTAAAGTCTGGAAGATAGGTTATCAGGAGATAGAATGGGAGTAGAGAATGGTGAGCCGATGCTTAATCTGTGAAGAATTTATAATTAGGTTGACTGTAATGGTTTGGAAATGGACAGAGGTGATGGTGGCACAGTGACATGAGCATAATTAACATCACTGAAGTGTTTGAGTGTGAATGTGGTTAAAAGGGGAAGTCTTGGGACACACATTTTGCTAGAAGGACAACTAGAGGATAAGATGGAGGACTATATAACATAGTGAACTCAGGGGTAGCCAAGTTGTGGTTAATAATACAAATATAAGAAAGTTTGTTCAGGAGCTAAAACAAAGATATGTCACTAGTACAGGATGTTTATAGTAGGATGGTATATGGGGGGAAAATGCACCTAAAGCATACTTCTATGAGATATAAATGTGTTCTTGCTGCCATAGGTATGTTTTCTGGATAGACTGAGGCCCACACAGTAATTATCAAAATATTAAACTTCCATCCTGGGGAAGTCCTGCTACTTTCTCAAATAAGATAGCAGAAAACTCTGGAATATATAAGCCTTGCATAATAAAAGAAAACAGGCCAATATACCAAGCCCTCGATCTTAATGCTTGGACTTATGAACCTTATCCCTGTAATAATAAAACGAAGCCCAATTATAATTAATGCCTAAGAGTTACATCCTGAAAACCTCCTTGTTACGCAAATGTGGCCTCTCTCTGAGCCAAACTCTGCAAATAAACTCACTACCTTCCCCTCAACATGGGACATGACCCCCAGGGATGAGCCTCCCCGGCACCAAGGGATTATTACCAAGTGTTAATCAGCAATACATTTAGAAAAAGACCTTGACCAAAAGGGGAAAGTATTAAATAAAACAGAATTTTATGGCTAAGAGATTTCAAAGTGAATCGGGAGGTCATTCCAGAGGTTACGCTTATGCAGGTCTCAGGCAGATTTCACAAACTGCCACAGTAAATAAAGCCCCAAACAAAAGTGCTCCCAAGGGCTCTAGGGATGTCTGGATACTATAGGCAAACCACATGGCCTTAATGAAATCAACACCCCCTCAGTGGGCCCTATTAGGAAATGCATGAAAATCTATTTCCCCAATATAAGATAGTTATACTCATTTATAATCCCCCTAATCATGATTCTTCTACTTTTATTTGAACCTATAATTTTCAATGTACCTGTTAGATATATTTCTCAGAGCCTTAAATCTTCAAATTATTCATATGCTGATTGAGCCCTGAAACCCAGCAGAGCTGTGGCCAACTCCTACTCTCCAGTTTTTCAGGCTTGCCCTGGATGACTAACAAAAAGATGACGATGAATACATCCCACCCCCAAAACAAGGAGTATCTTAAATTGCAAGCAAAGCAAGTCCTTTCCTCTGCCCCATAATATCTAAATCCCCTCTCATCTGGAAGCAGTCAGAGTGGATGTCATCCCAGTTCCCTCAAGATTAAGGGATGAACAAAAATAAGGGGGGGAGTGTAACCATGGACCAAAACAGATTTATTGTTTTTGTAGTTATCGTGTGTTAATAGAGTAACTTGAAACATAGATATAAAAAAATAAAATAAAATAAAATAATTTAAAAAGAATGTAGGTCCATTTGCTACCAACATCCACCTTATGACAAAAGACAGAAGTAGCCTCTAGATGGTAGAGAAATAAAAACCTGAGTCCTTAATGACCATACTGCACAACTGACCAAAGTGAACCTAGAGCCTGCTTCCCTCCAAATTTCCACTTCTGTGGCTTTATTGTTTAAGCCACCTTGAGTTGAGATTTTCTCTTACTTGCAGCCAAAAGCATCCTCAGGGATACAATCCTGTTTCCTACCACCAGTTTTCAGAGCAAGCACATGATCATCGCAGGCCCAGTTCACTGAAGCTGCCTCTTTACAAAGTCCCTGACTCTTGCCTCTTTGACCTAATGGTTTGTTCTGCATGGCAGTGCCTGTGTAATTTCCTAAAAATGTATTTCTCATTGCATCCCTCCAGAGCCTCCTCATTGCCTACAGGATCAAGTTCTAGCTCCTTGGCTTGACTTCTGAGGCTCTACACGACAAGCACAAGCCAGGCTGTATGTAGAGAGGGGTGAATTTTGGAGCCATGGTGAATTTTGGAGCCACAGAGACCTGGATCCAAGTGGTGCCCTATGTTGTGGCTGGACCTATACATCTGTAAAATGAGGTTGATAATAATCTCTAAATAATGAGGATTAAGTGAGGTAATGCACATCCACTGCATAGTGCAGCTCTTGACAACATGAGCTAATATTATGATGGCAAAGTTCCAGTTCTGACTCCTGTGAGCCCTCAGCCTGGGCCAATTCGTCAGCAACTCTCTGCCAGCCAGATGCTTCTCACTCCTCCTCATCCAGCTCAAGTTCAATCTCACCCAAGAAGCCTTTCCCAGCCCTCCCCAATGCCACCTTCCTCAAAGAGACCTGCCCACCCAATCTAAAGTGTCTCTTTGCCACATCACCCTGTTTATGCCCTTCCTTGCACTTATAAAGGGAAGTGTAACTATCTTGCTTGTTTATTCATTTATTCTTTGTTTCTTCCACTTGAATGTAAGCCCCATGAGAGCAGAGTCTTTGTCTCTGGTGGTGGATGCTGTGATGTGCTGCTCAGCTGTGAGCACCCCTGGGGGGGGTAGCCTCAATGGACCAGAAGGCAACTCTTCCCAGGGTGGCCCTCATCCAAAGGCTGGTCTGTGAGGGAACAGAGGAAAAAAAAGATGGAGATGCCTCTTCCATCTTTAGAACTCCCCAAGGGCTGGTGAAGACTTCTAGGAAGGCTGCCTGAAGGCACAGCTCGACTTCGCCCTGCTTCCTCCCTTCCCTTCCAAGGTGTGGATCCCAAGAGCTCTCCCTAATCAGTCTCCTATGAGCTAAGTTCAGACATCTCAGAGTCTGCTTCCTGAGGTACCCTATGTGCAGCATCTCATTTCCTCTGGGACATGCCCCAGAATCTGTCACATAGTGGTGCTCAATAAATGTATTTGTTGAATGAATCTATGAACAAATGAAGTGACAGTTTCTCTAAGCCTTAGTTTCCTTATATGTGAAATTGGGATGATGTCACGTGTATCACGGGAGTCCCTGTGAAGATTAAAAGAAATAACACATATGGCAACACCTGGCACCTGCACTGGGCACAAATTAAGTGACTGTGAAATATTAGCACAGGCCAAATAGATTCCCATGAGATGCCAGGGACAAGGCTAGGGAGGGGCCCAGAGAAGGGAATGCAAAGTTGACCCTTTTATCAACACTTCCCTTAAGAATCTCCCAGTTTGGCAGGGTTGAGGGTCAAGAACACAGGTGACTCTAAGGCAGAAGGTGGGAAGGGCTGTAAAAGAGTGAAAGGTGAAGTGGTGTGGGATGGAGTGACGAAGAGGATGGAGGAAGTACTACCAGAGCCATCTCATCTGGTCTGAATGGCCAAAAACAGCATTCTAAGCAGGGGTACAATCCAAGCAAAGGCGGGGAAACCATGAATAGGGAAAAGTCTGGTTTGCAAAGAGAGAAGCAAGCACAGCACTGGAATAGCAGGAGATAAGATTGAAATGGAGGCTGGGCCAGTTCACAGAGGCTTACAGAGTGCGGACTTCATTCCAAATGGAACTGGGAGCTGCTGCAGGTCTCTGCGGGAGGGCACAATTGATCAGAGCTATGCTTGGAGAGTTAAAAACGAAGGTGAACAGAGGGTGGATTGCAAGGATTGGGGCTGGAGGTCTGGTTCTTGTGTTTCCTCAATAGGACCTTAAGCCATCAGGCAGAACCTACCAGAGTCTCCATTCACCTTACCCCACCCTCGGCACCAAACATGGGGTTAGCTACAGGGTAGCTGCTCAGGAAATGCTTTCGAAATTGCATTGGACTCAAAAGCATTGCTTTTATTATGGTGGGATTGGTTGGGAAGGTAAATATTCTCAACTGTAGTTTCAGAAACTACTGAATGAAACCAAACCAAACATTCCACCAAGAACAAGGAGGCCAAGGCCCTGATAATCTCTAGCAGACACATTCACACCCAGCCCTTGGGGACCCAAGTGGCAATGTATTAGCACCTACTCTTGACATTTCTCGCATTACTTTCATGCCTGTGGAGGTAGGGGGTAGCCGGCTGCTTTCTTTGCGCACACAAAGTGTGTGGACTGTGGAAAATGATGACATTGGGCCAAGGAGAGCGTTCAGCCACTGGCAGCCATGGTTCCCTGGGGTTGAAAGGGCAGGGCTCTGTAAAATCAGGCTAAGCAGTCTCCAGAACTGGCCTCTTTCTTCTGCCCACAAACCAGTTAAACTCCCCTTAGAGCAGGGGCCCTCAACCTTCAGCACTAGTGACATTTGTAGCTGGATAATTCTTTGTTGTGGGGGCTGTTCTGTACATTGTAGGATGTTTAGCAGCATCCCTGGCCTCTACGCATTAGATGACAGTGGCATTCCCCACCCACCCCTATTCTCAAATTGTGATAACCAAGATTATCTCCAGACATTGCTAGATATTCCCTGGGTACAAAATCACCTGTGGTGAGAACCACTGCCTTAGACCAATGGCCCCAGAGTGGCAGCTTCTCTGGCCTGCAGACATGCTTGGTTTGGTCATTCAGTGTTTTCAGAAAATCTAAATACTTCCCCAGCATTCAAAAATCAGGAAATTTCAATGAGAAGTCCTGATTTTCAGCTTCTCTTGGAAAGTTAGAAGATCCAGCAACCCTGAAGCCCCATTTCAAACATGGCTGCCCCTTTGGTGTGGGCTGGTGCCCGGCACACCTCTTCACGCATCTGCTTTGCCCAATTGGCCCATGGTGGCAGTTGAGGTTATGATCCAGAAACCAGTGTGGTCTCTGAGGGAGACAGAATGGCCCCCTGAATCTCCTGGCATTTACATATTAGATTAGTAGACTGCATCTGGCACTTAGGGAGCACTCTCCATTTGTTGAATACTGTCCAAAGTCACTTCCATACATTATCTAACTTAAACCTCTAAGGTAGGTATTATTATTATTCCCATTTGACTGATGAGGACTGGAGGCTCGGAAGAACTGAGTGACTTGTCCAAGGTCACACAGCAAAACAGTAGCAGAGCCAGGATCCAGCTTTTGAATGGTCTGACTCCAAAACACTCATAAAGACTTACTATGGCATGCTTCCTCAGGTCTGGGAGAGACACAGATAGATGCTGTAAGAGAGATGGATCCAGGGCACAAGGAAAGGAGGAAGGAGGGCATGCCCTCTGATCCCTGCCTACCCATCAGATGCACTTCCTCATCTTCTGCATGGCAATCTGTCTCCCTGGCATTGCCTCCGCTTACAGGCAGGTCCAGTCCTCTGTGGCCTGGTCCTTCTCAGACCACCCTGCCCTGCTATAAATCAATCAGCCACGAGAGCCATCTCTTTTTTTCCCTTCCTCCTTCTTCTGATAACAGAAGATGAGTTTGGTGGGACTGGCCTATTCTTGCCTGGCCACACAAGATGGCCCATCAGGCATGGGACCGGGACCTGACCACAGTGCTCTAGCCCCTTTTCTGGATTGGATCAGAGATAAATGCATCCCAGGCAGAACCAATAGGAATCTTTCCTGAGAGTTTTCTAATAAACACACTGTCAAAGACCATCTCTCTTCTGGAGTTGCTAAGCTAGGACGTCAGGAGTCTTGGGTTAATAGTCTTCTTGTCCACCTCTGGAGACAGCAATTGTTGAATCCCTGAATCTTGGGGTATCTGAACAAGATTTTACTTCTGGACAGTTCAGTTACAGATCAAATAAACTTCCATCTTTGCTTACGTGTAAAAGAATACTAATATAATCTGTGCTTATATAAGTGTGAAGATACCAAAATGACCACTGAGAGAGAAAGCCTTCTGAAAACCCTCAGGAGCCTGGCTTCCCCTGGTGTCCCCAGAGTGCTGATCACGAAGCCTTGCACATAAGAGGAGTTCCATAGATATCTGTGGATGAGCTAACTGATCTGCAGGAGTTGTACAAGAGAGGGGTAAAAAGTGACCACCTCTGACTCTTGTTTCTTTGCCAAAAAAACCCCCCAAAAAACCAAAACCATATTCAAGACAAGATAGGATCACTGACAAGAGTTTTTCTTTGAGTGAAATCAATTTCCTTGCCATAAAACTCTTGCCAGGGATGGCTTGATTTTATTTTTAATGCAGCGTTAATCATGCTGTTGGGGGGGAAATCCCTCAAAAACATTTCTGTAGATCCTAGGACTATATGAGCTATGTTTTAAAAGTCCTATTTTTAAAAAGTATGTCTCCATCTCCCCCAAACCAACTCAATGGTGGGTCACTGCCAGTGCTAAAGTCTGAAAAGTAATGTCCTCTTAAAATGATGGGTTTTAATCACATGACCCCTCTCCACCCCCCGTTTCTCTAGAGGAGACCATTCTGAACAATGCTTTAGAAAATTCTGAGGCAGGGAGTAAGGTGGAGGCATTTGCAGACTCTCAGAGGTCTTTGCAGACCTCGCTTCTCCTTTTCCCATTAACACTGCTCCAGCAGGTGCTCTCTTTTCTCACCCTTTGCTTGACTACATAGATGTTCTCATGTTGACTTATCCTTTGGGCTATTCCACGGTTTTCTCGTTCCAGGGTTGAAAACAAGCAATAGCAAACAAAACAACCACCAAACAAAAACAATGACCAAAAATAAAAACTCCTTTGTCTCTTTCAGTTCTAAATCCTGACAGATACAATCCATTGCCTTTCTACACCCCTGCTTGTTTTCTCATCAAATAGCAAAACTCAAAACCCACAGATGTTCCCTATTTAAATATATAACACATCGAAGCCCTGGCCATCTCCCAAAGCAATTGTATTTCTATTTCCATAGCAAAGGCTCAAAAGGCATGTCAAGAGGAATCCCTCTAGGCTGGAAGAAAAGCTTATCCCTGAACACAGCAGCTTGGGCAGCTAACTGAATAACTCTTGCTCCCAGCCATGTTTCAGGATGACCAGACCCAGCTGTCAGCTCTGTGGGGTCACCACTTCCAAACCACCTCACTCCTTAGCCTACGCTCTGTCCCACCTTCCATCCTGAACAGTGTTATCCTTCCCCTCTGCCTCCCTCCTTCTCCCTTTCTCTGCTCTTGGACACCTCCCTTCTTTTTCTCCCCTTCCCAGATTAATTACGTCTCTTGTTGCTGCAATTCCAAATGCTGTCATCTGTTTGTTTTTGCGAGACGCTGGAATGCACACTTGAGTCCTGAACTCTTCTCCCTATTGCCAAGGCTGGGGTCTCGTACTGCAATGAAGCAGGAATGCTCTGGAACCACTCATCCTATGTTCTTGGCAGTGGTGGGCCCCACTGACGCCTACCCAGGAGCCTCACGAGTCGTGCCTATTGTCCTCTTTCCCTGTAATTAATCCCAGGGTCTCTATGGGGCTCTGTTTACTCTGAAAGCTTTCATTTGCGTTTTCAGAAATGCTTAAAATCATAGGGCTGAGGGAGTCCAAGTACATACCTTCGAATGGCTGTGGCCATGACCTGATGTGGTCAGGGTAGGAGTTTATGGATCACTACTAATAATACTAAATATTATTATTGATAATACGTTTTATCATCATTAATAATAATGCTTAATATGAGTACTACTAATATTTATCATTATGAATAATAACAACAATAATTATTGTTTCTTGATCTCTTAGCATGTACCAGGCACAATAATAACTGCTTTACAGACAACACCTCATTCAAGCCTAATCTCACCCTTTATGAGTGGCACTATCATTAACCCCACTTAAACGAGTAGGACAAAAAGGCTCAGGGAGGATGAACATATGCCCAAGATCCAAATACAGCTAGTAAATGATACCCGCAAGCATTTCGCTCTGTGGCCTCCATCAGGAAACCTAGCACCTTTAAAAAAAATTCCCCAAACATTTAAAAATAATTCTAAAGCATGGCCACTCCTCTGCCTTAGTATAAAAAGCATACTGATATTTACAAGGCTGTGCTCTAGATCCTCGTGGATATCAGATACCATACAGCGCCCAAGGACCCTGTGCAGTCTCCTGCTGTCTGTGCCTAAGTCCTGGCCCCTCCGCTGGCTTGTAGACAGAAGGGCTGGAGATGGTGTGCAATGCTGGCTGAACCTCTAGAACCCAGAACACACCCCGGAGTCATCTTTCTTGACTTTGTACCTGATGTCAGCTTATTTTATTTTATTTTTTCTATAAATCTCTTACTCACAGATGAGAAGGGGAAGGTTGAGGGTAGGGGTGAGATTTGCATGTCCTGGGCAGTGTGATAAGGATGCCTTCCTATTAAACCTGCATCTGTAAAAACGTGAAGCTGCTCACTTTGGAGTTTTTTCCCTTCTCTACATTATCTTTAAGGCAAACAGGGGTGTTGGAATTATTTGTTGGATTCAAAACATTATTCATCACTTATTACTGCTGAATCATTGACCTGAGACATCACTTTAACCTCCTTGCCATATAACTTGATCTTCTATTTCACTTGTATTGTTTCTGAATGGGATGTGAATGAGGATGACACTGGCATTTCAAAAATACATTTAGCCCCTCTATCCGCCCATCTATGTACCACCTATCCATTCATCTCTCCATCCATTTATCTACATATCTATCATCCTTCTACCCACCCCACACCCATCCACTCATCCACTCATCCATCCATTCATCCATCCATCCATTTACCTATCCACCCACATCCATCCATGCCTTCCTTCCTTTCCATTTCCATCTCAATCACCTTGATCCAGGCCCTGGCAACCTTTCATCACTAATACTATAAATAGATAACTGCTTTCCCTGAGTCCAGGAGCTCTCTTTTCAAAACCACCAAATATATCATGTGAAATTAGTCATCCTTAAATTTGACTCTGATCACTTCCCCCTTATTCAAGAACTATCAATTGCTCTCTAATGTCTACAAAATAAAGCCCAGCTTTTTTGCAGTCTGACACCCAAGGACCTCCTTGATCTGTCTCCAAGCTGCCTTTCTTGATTTTTCCCATTAATTTCAATTCTTCAATATTCCAAACATAAAGAAGAGTACAGAGGACAATCACAAACACCCATTAACACACCACCCAAATTAGGTAACTATTAAGATTTTGCCATTTTTGCTTCAGAAGTAAAATGCTATAGATGTAGGAGAAAAATGCTATAAATATAGAAGAAGTGCTCTGTCTCCTTCCTTCTTCCTTTGCTCCTCAGTTACTCTTCTGGAGCTTGTATGTATTTTCACAGCCTATATTTGTATAATTTGAGATAGATGCCTATAAATAATATGAACTATTATTTTTTGCTTTGAATTTTATAAAAAATCATACTGCACCTTACACTGTTCACCCAACATCATGTTTTCAAGTTTTATCCACACTGATAAATGTAGATTGAATTCCTTCTTCTTAACTGTTGTATAATATTCCATCTATGACTCTATATAGCTTATTTAACCATTCCCTTAATGATGGACATTTGGGTTACTTCTGCCTATTTCTTTACACAGACAATCCTACAGCAAACATCCTTATACAAGGTTTTGCGTGTGTGCAGATATACTAGAACAGGGCTTCTTAACAAGGGGTCTGTGAGCTTGAATTGAAATTTAAAAAAACATTATTCTTGTGGGGACATGTTGGTGTGGGTGTGAAATATTTATTAAATAATACACAGTATAGTGTGGACTTAGTAAGGGATCAATGGTTTTCACCTGACTGGCAAAGGGGTCTGTGGAACAAAAAAGGTTGAGAACCCCTGTACTAGAATATCTTTAGCTTATACTTAGAAGTAGAATTTTTGGGTCACAGGGTATATTATATTCCTCTTTCTTCACTGTTCCTAGATACTGCTCAATTGTTCTCCAAAGGAGGTTGGGTGATTTACATATTTACTAGGAGAATATGGGCATTCCTGTTGCCCCATGTTTTTGTCAACACTCAGCACTGTCAGACTTTTAAACTATTTACCAATTTAATGGGAGTAAAATTGTCTCATTTTGTTTTATTTTACCTTCTTCTGATTACCAGTAAGGATAAGCATCTGTTCTTATATTTTCAGTCGTTTAAGTTTCATTTTCTGACTTACCCATTTATATATTTTATTCAGGTTTCTTTGGGGGTGTTTGTCCTTTTCTTTTTAATTTGTAGGAGCTGATTTTTATACTCAGGATATTAAACTTTTAATGAGTCTATGCATATCAAAAATCTTCTCCTTGTCTGTGGTTTATATCTTCATTTTATTTATTAAGCCTTTTCTTTAGGGAAGATTTTTTTCTTTTAATGTAATAGAATTTATCAATATTTTCCTTTATGGCTTGTGCTTTTAATGTTTTCTTTATGCAGCCCCTCCCTACGCCCAAGCTTTTAAATATACTCACCTACATTTTCTTCCAAAAGTTTTAAAGTTTTGCTTTTCACCTTTATTCTATATATAGAATATATTTTTGTGAACTAAGGTAGAGGACATTTTTTCCATATAAAAACATATATATATAGAAAAAATAGAGAAAGAATAGAGAATCAGCTTCTTACAAATTATAAGGAAAGGACAACCAACCTACTGAACTAGTTCCATTTACTTTCCCCCTGATTTGTAATGCACTGTCAGATACTGAGTTCCCATTTATGGAGTCCTGCTCTAGAACTACATGTTTTAATGACCATCACTTTAGAGGAAGTCTTAATATCTGATAGGCAAATGCTCCAACAAATATAAAAAAAATATATTCTACAGACTATATTTTCTGACTATAATGAAATAAAATTAGAAATTAAAAATAAGTAGAAAGCCTAAAAAAATTTTGTACTAAAAAAACCCACACAATTCTGAATAATTCATGGGGCAAAGAAGAAATTGTAATGGAAATTATGAAATATTTATAACTGAATGACAATGAAAGCATCACTTATCAAAACTATTGAGATGCAGCTAATTTGTAGCATTAATGGCATTAATTTTCAATTATTCTTGTTTTCTAATGTACGCATTTAAATCACATTTCTAATTGGATGTGGCTGGAACACAGGAATGTTATTAATGTTGGTATATTGATCTTGTAAGCAGCCTTCTTGCTGAACGCTCTTTAGCAGGAAGTATGATATTTGCTGTTAGTTATTGGTATAGACCCTTTACCAGGCTACAGAAATTCCAATGGATTCCAAATTTGCTAAGAGGTTTTGGTCTTAAGTGGTGAAAAGTTAGAAGTATGCCTTTTAAAAGTCAGGAACAAAACAAGGATGCTACTTCTCTCCCACTTCTCTCCCTAATGGGCTGGATGGAGGTACTAGTCAATATAAGAAGTCAAGAAAAAGAAATAAGAGGCGGAAAGGAAAGAGACAAGACCACCATCATTTAGAATTAATCAGTGAGTGGTTTCCTGAGCATATTTTCTTATTTGCGACCCTTGGTTTAACCTATGCACCCTGAATAAAATATTCCTTTTTCCCATCTCCAATCTTAATTCTCACTTATTCCCTCTCAAAGTCCTAATATTCATAATCACAGGTAACAATTATTGATTCCTTAGTGTGCTCCAAGCAGGCATTTTATATCATCATTTTTAATCATTTTATCAACTGTAGCTCCATTTTGAAAACGACTGCAACGCTGGCCTATCTGTCCATGACAGAGGACCCAGACTTCTCTGCCCACTGGCCTATGCTCTGGCCTGGAGTCCTATCTCTCACTTTTCCCAAATCTCTGCCAGTCTGTTGTGGACACTCTGATGCACCACCCGTTTCTCCTTCAGTCCTCAGTCCCCTAATAACCAGGAGTGTTGCCAGCAAGCAGCCCTCAGCTGCCAGCCCTCTATGGAACTGCCTTGGCTGTAGAGTCACCTGCCCAAGGCCACGCCCCCTCCCAGAGGCAGCCCACATGGGATGGCTGATCAACATGAGGCTACAAAGCCGCAGGCTCCTCGTCCCAACTCGGACAACTCTGAAGGGCCATCCCACCTTAACACGTCCCAAGGAATCAGCTGAGACCATCATTGCAACTGCATCACAGTCCAGCTTCTCCATGTGCCCACTCCTGCTTCCTTCCCTTTCCTTCTCCAGGCGGTGATTCCAAGAGCACTCTCTAATAAGCCCCTGCACAGTAATGGCTCCCAGAATCTTCTTCCTGAAGAACCCAAGCTGTGAAAACTCCTAATCCTTCAAAGCTCATTTCAAATACTGCCGCCCCAACATAAAACGTTTCCTGAACCTCCCCAACCCAGAGTAGAAGTTCACCTCTCTCTGAATGAACTTCTGTGATGACCATCATCCCTCTCTGCTGTATTCAAATTACTGCTACTCATCTGTCTTAGCTTCCATACTATACTGCATATTCTCTGGGGGAGGGCATTGTGTATGCTTCATCTCTCTATCTTCTTCTGCATTTGCCTTTACCATCGAGTATGGGCTCTGGAATCAGACCCCAGCTCCACCTTTCTCAGCATTGGTTTTCTCCTCTGTAAAATGGGGCAATGTTTCATCTTCCTCCTTGGCTTTACGTATTAAATGCATACAGAATGCTTTAGCCCAGAGCCTGGCACACAGCAAGCACTCAATAGTTGTTTGTCATCTATAATCATTATTTGCCTACTGTTATTATAACACTAATAACTGTTTATTGAATGAGTTGGGGACGTCTGATGATGACCAGCTCAGCAGGCTCTGCTGGCAGAGTGATCGCTCACGACTTCATCTCCCTGGGAGACAGTGGAGACTGGCTGAAGGCTCATCACGCTTTGGCTGTTTGCCCACTTTGTACTCTCTCTCCATGCAGGCCTCAGAGCTGGGCCTCCAGCTTGCAAACCCCTGCTCTCTCTTGCAACCAAAAAAGAAAAAATAAATTTGGCTTTGAATCCAAGGCCACTGGTGCTTTTGATCTCAGTTACAAAGCAAGGCAATTATTGGGCACAAAAGCACTGATTTATTTATGAAATGCGATGGACATCTTCGAGGCGGGAACGAAAAAACTCACTCGAGACCAAGCCCTTGTTGCCACACAGTGAATGGCTGCTTTCAAACATGAGCCCCCCAACGCCCTCTCTTCCCCCCTAAGAGGCTTTGCTCATTAGCGCTTCCTCCAGAACACTGCAGCTTACAACAATCAAATCCACTTCGCTGCTGGGGCAAGTAATTAAATTCCACAGGCATCGGAGCATAGAATAATGGATGGCTATTGTTAAGGAAGCTGAAGAAAACAGAATGAGGCTGAGAATGGAATGGGTTTCAATGCCCAGTCTCAGAAATGGTTAGGGGCTAGAAGAGCAAGCAGGATGCAGGCTCAGCCACCCAGCTGGTATACCACATGGGGTAGTGGACTCAGTACTGGACCTGGACTCAGAAAGCCTGGGTGTGGGGCCAGACTCTGCAACTTACCAGATGTGGGCCTCAGTTTCCTCATATGCAAAAGCAGGAAGTTAGACTGGATAAGTCATTCTCAAAGAGTGGCCCCCAGATCAGCAGGATCAGCCTCACCTGGGAATTTGCTAAAAATGCACATTCTCCAGCCCCACCCCAGACCTACTGAATCGTACACTGCGGGGGTGGGGCAGTGTACTCACTAATGGGGTCAGATTTTTTTAAAAACACTTTTAAAACACAGCAATCTGTGTTTTAAAAGCCCTCTAGGTGATTCTGATTGCACACTCAAGTCTGAGAACAACACAGCTATACCACTGTTTCCAAAAGCTTGGGATACTAATGAAACAAGAGATAATTCTAATATCACAGTGCTAGCAGTATATTTGATTCTTGCATATACTTTACCAAATACCTCCATCTGTTAGCAAATTTCCTTCTGTTAGTCTCAGCAAAGGGTGTATACACCCTATTCTTTAGGAAGGGTATAGCTGTGTTGTTCTCTTTAGGGGACAATAGCTACTCAGCTCCAGTCAACTACTTCTACTAGGTATTTTAATTTAAAAGATCATTGGATCTGGCATTGTCAGGGCTTTCTGAATGTTTAAGAGAAAGAGAATTTTATGTGAAGTCTCCAAGTTTTTAAATGTTATCTTAACTTTTTTAAACACACTGAGGCCTAAATATAATACACTTGAGAGCTAAATCCTGCTATGGGTCACCATTTTGCGGCCTCTCTTCTGAGATGCCTTTGACTTCCATCATGATACACTCGACCCTCTGTGCTCTTGCTTTTCTACAAATATTGAACTCCTAACCTCCTTTTGGTTTCTATTTATCTTTCAATACCCAACTCAAGGATTACCTCCACTGTGAACTCATTCTATACTCTTCCCCCTACTCTCTACTTTTTCATTAACAAAGTTGGGAAGAATCAAACATAGGGCCAAAGAACTGACACATAGAAGAAGGTAATATAGAGGAAGTAGACATGGAGAAGTTACAAAACAGGTATTTCTCACAGAGGAGGAAATAGGACCTTTTGGAAAAGTTACCCTATTGCAGCTGAAATATTACTTAAATAATGGCATTGATCCCATTTGACCAAAATCTAATAAAATGACATTTTAAAATATCAAATATAAAGAAACACAAGGAATAGTGGGAAGATGGCATCAGATTAGGCATGCAGGGCTCAACTCTCTTACAAAAACAACTGAGAAAGAGCCAAAAGCTGTCTGAGGGACCTGCTTTGGGGGTTAGCAGACCAGGACAGTGCGACACAACTCCCAGGAAGGTAAGGGCCAGAGAGATGAAGAACCCAAAACAACAAACGTGAGTTATCAAATCCCTGCAGAGGCCAGGAAGGGCTCCCCTCCACCACCCCCAAGATATTAAGATAAAACCTCTGGCTCACTGCAGCTGACTGAGAAGGGAACAGACATCTTCCTCCCAGTCAGCTGTTATAAGGGAAAAGGGAGAGGAAGTTGAGGGGCTTTTCTTCAGCGTTTTGGCCAGTAGAGCCTGCTTTGAATCTCGGCTCTGGCCAGACCAAAACACAGGAAAACGGAGATTGAAAGAAACACTTCTGTGGAAAGGTGCGCCATCTGGAAATTACATGGACAAAAACTGTTTTTGGTTCTCTCTGTATCCTAAACTCCTGGGAGAAAATCTGAACCCCATTAGTGAGTCCCTGGCATGATTTTGATAACTTAAGCTGGGCAATTAAAAACTGAGAATAAGTTGAACCAAATATCAAAGAAGAGCTGTGAAGAAAAAAAATAGGTAAGAGAAAGAAATTGGCTATCAAAGTAAATTCCCCAACATATTCAGATGCCTAGACATCAGCAAAAAATTACAAGCCATACAAGGAAACAGGAAGAGATGGCCCAGCCAAAGGAACAAACCAAATATTCTGAAGAGATAAAGGATTTAACACAATTAATCAATGATCATCACACAACTCTCCTAAATCAATTCAAAGAATTGAAAGAAAACATAACTAAAGAGCTAAAGGATATTAAGAAGATACTGAGTGAGCATAAAGAACAATTTGAAAGTCTGCAAAGAAAAGTAACAGACCTTATGGGAATGAAAGACACAAAGAATAAGATTAAAAATACATTAGAGGCACACAAGAGCAGATATGAATTGCTCAAAGAAAGAATTAAGTGATTTTGAAGACAGAACATCTGAACTGGAAAAGACAAAAGAACAGAAAAAGAAGAGAATGGGAAAAAATGGAACAGGGTCTCAGGGAATTAAATAACAATGTGAAACACACAGATATACACATTATCTGTGTCTCAGAAGGAGAAGAGAATGGAAAAGAGGCAGAAAGAATATTTGAGGAAATAATGACTGAAAGCTTCCCAACCCTTATGAAAGACCTAAATATCACTAAAGAAACACAAATATAAAATACATAGGATAGGTTAAAAACCAATTGGTTTTAAAATACCTGGGGTTTTTAGCTGACTGAGAGCTCAGAGTGAGTCAAACATGTGATGAGATTATCATCAAAAAGGCAAACACTGTCAAGGGTTTTATTATCAGAAATAAATTATCAGATAGCTGTGCTGCTCAGATCTTCTTAGAACATTTTGATTGGTTCTGAATATTAACTTCTGTGGGTCAGAGAAGAAATGGAGCATGACCAGAGAATGCAGAGAAGGGAGAAAATGCAAAGCTAAATCAGAGGGGGAACAACTAAAGGAACCTGGAGTGTTTACTCCAAGATGGGAAATACTTAGGTGGTGGGCGTGATTTCTGTCTTTGAGCAACTGGACAGATATCCATGTGGATTTGACCTGTGTGACCTCCAAAGGTATGACCAGGATCCCTGAGTGGAAATATAGTACAATTTTATCTCAGTGTAGATATTGGTCTCAGTTGGTCCCCAAATGGAATTAGCTGTTCTGAGAGTGATGAGTGCCTCTCCATTGAGGAAGACTGAGCAGAGGGAGGGCAGCTAGTGTAGAAGATGATATGAGGACTGGGATAAAGGGCACAGTAGGCATCTCTTGTTTATTTCTCCCTTCTTCTTGTACGAGTACCCCAGCTTTTCTTGGGGAGCCATGCCTCACCCATCCTTGACTCCACAGTTCAAATGGAGTTGAGTGTACACCTGGCTCTAGAGGTACATATGCTCCCCAAGCCTGGTCAGGCAGAGCAATCTGCATCTATCTGGCCTCAGGTTCAGGAGCATATGCATGGCCCATGTTGAGCCAATCAGAGCCTGTAAGACCCAATTCTGGGGAAAAGGAGCTCTTGGTTTCCACTGAACTAGAAGGAGGTAGGATGTCAGCACGGAGTGGCCAGGGGCCATCTGATCATCACGTGGGGAGAAACTGACTAAGAGAGAACCCCTTCCCCCACTCCGCAAAAAGTAAAAGAAAACAGAGAAAATTGGAGCAGAGAGTTGTAGAGAGACTGAGTTCTGATAACATCATTTATACCCCTGAAACTCCCCATGCCTGAAGCTGGACTTATCTCTGAAGAACTGGTAAGTTGCCTTTTTCCCAAAGCCAGCTGTGTTTGTCAATTGCTACCATAAGAGCCCTGATAGCTACAGATGGTCTCTCAGATTTCATTCAGCCCCATGTTGCTATGGTCAGTACACACCTCACACTTGAAGCAAGGTCCACCTGTACGTACAAGCCCATTTGCTGAAATGAACCCCAGAATAGTTTCTGGAATTTGAAGAGCTGCCTGTAGTCATAAGAACAGACTCTAGTACAAAAGGGGAAATGGATAATCATGAAAAGGTAAGTTGCTAAATCAAATAACATCCAGCATCAGTGGTACTACTGAGAGGCTGGCAGACAGGGCGGCTACCCCAGGCCCAAGCCAGAAGGCAGGCACGGAAAGCACAGGCTTGCCTGGAAGCCACTCCCACCTCCTGCACACTCACTGACAGAGCATAGGTTGGCAGGGTGGTCAAGGAAGAAAGGAAGATCGACCTGAGCCCTAAGACCCCAGCTCAGGAATGGGTGGGGCAGAGGGGGATCCATTCTTAGGGGTCACTAGCGAGCACCATTTAATGGGCATCTACTGTATTCCAGGTCTGTCCTGGACACTTGCCCTACCTCCACTCCTCAAAGCAGTCCCTTGAAGTAGGCACTGTTATCATCTCCATTTTCCAGATGAGAAAACCGAGGCCCAGAGAGCCTTGCCCAGAGCCTCACAGTTAGTGAGAGGCAGCCACGCCCCTGCTGGTGAGGACAAAGTGCCGAAAGTCACAAGGTCTGGGCTATCCTTGAAGCTTTGCAGGCTCTACCGCATCATTTATAAAATGGAGTGGATGAGGATCTCATTCCCCAGTCTGACCAGAGACCATCTCATCTCTCTAAAGGAAAAGGACAGTTATTTTGAGGTCTGTAGGAACTGCTATTACATAAGGAGTGCAAGCCTCAGTTCTGAGATGATCTGTAACTGACGCAGCACAAAGGGGCCATGCTGTGCTGAAGCAGGCAGCCAGGGCCAGGCCCTGGCTCCCTCCTGGCCCACAGGGGCTGGCTTGCTTTCCTTTGTTCCCCGGGCACAGGCACAGTAACAAGGCAGCCAGGAGCTCAGCTGCAGACATTTTTTCATTATTTTCCACCCTGTTAACCTCCATCACAAGTCAGGCTGCTGTCAGCCTAAATGAGAACTGAAAAGATTTATCTCACTTGTCCCAGGGCTCAGCTCGGGGTAAAAGACCCTTCATTTCCTAACGGTCCTGATGACCCTTTCTCTGTGAGTCACCACCACCCAGGAAAAAAGATGTGACAGCAGCGGCCGGCAGGGGGTTGTAAGGAGATTGATAGCCCAAACTTGCAGAATCTGAATCACTTAGGGTTGGCTTTGGAAATCACTGTGTGTGTGTGTGTGTGTGTGTGTGTGTGTGTGTGTGTCTTTACAGTGCATTTACCTTCCTAATTATGTTTGCTTATGCAAATATCAGACTTAGACTACATTTCATAAGCACAGCCCCAGGAGGAGACCAGAAACATATTGTGTGATGGGAGAAAATTAGCCTGTGATTGCAATTTTACTATATAAGTCATCCTCAAAACAGATAATGCAAATACAGACTCTGGAGAGATTATTATATTTTAAATCAACTTTTTCTCTTCCTTATGCTACTTGTGATCCCAGGTCACCAAATCTCTAAGATTGGCACCTGGCAAGAATCAATGAGCTAGATTATTTTGGTAATAACAGTCCTATATATTTGTGTAATAACACCTGCATTTGCTGAACACTTACTAAATATGCTGCTCTCCATATTTTACATAGGTTAACAACTCATTGAATCCTTACAACAGCCCTATGGGTATTTCTATCCCCATTTCACAGATGAGGACACTGAGGCACAGAAAGTTTAAGTAACAAGCCCAAGACACACAGCCAATAAATGCTGGAACCAGGATTAGGAACCCAAGAATTTAGAAATTCTGGATCCAGCTGCCACACTGAGAATCACATGCACCAATTCACTTAACCCTCACACTGTCCCTGCGAAGCAGCTGATCTTAACCCTATGTTATAGACAAAGAGGATGACACTCACAGAGGCTAAATGACTTTCCCATTTTACTGCCCAGGAAACTGTAGTTCACAGAAAAGAGTTTAGTTCTACAGACATTTAAGCAGCACCTGGTATGTGCCAGGCACTGTGCAAGGGGCTCAGGACACAGAGACCACAAGGTTCCCTCCACACCTGGCTTCTGGGTATATGGGTAACACCTTTCTGAAAGTGATTGGCACTCTGTCAAAAGCCTTAAAAATGAGCTCACCTTTTGACCCTAAAATTCCCATGGTAGAAACTGATTCTAAGAGAATAACAGGGAGGTGACAGAGGTATATAATCAAAGAAGCTCACAGCAGCATTATTTTAAGATCCAAAAACATCAAAATAACCTAAGTGCTCAGCAATAAGAGATTAGTTAAATAGAGTAATCTATAAAATAAATATGATTTAACCATTAAAATGTTAGAGAAATATATTTATTGACAAGGGAAAGTTTTGTGAAGATTGTTAGGCAACACAAGCAGAGAGTAAAATCATATATGCAGTATGGTTTCATTTGGAGAAGTGTACATGTACATTAAAATGTACAAACATAAGCACTCAGAGAAAAAATACTTGCATATGTACATATTAAAAATTCCTGGGATGCCAAAATGATTATTTCTGAATGATAACATTTCAAATGATTTTAATTTTTGCATATGTGCTCATTTCTATTTTTGCAAATTTCCGACAATGAACATGGATTATTTACTAATCATCAAAGGTTTTTGTTTTAGTGATGGTGGTGGCTGAAGCGGCTGAGACCACTCAGCCTTTGAAAGGCATATCCAGGGTTCAAACTCAAGGTCTGGGATGTCCAGACCAGCCATTGGTCACTTTACCCTTCAACACTCTTGCCATAGACACACCTGCCCTCCCCAAACCACATCCCATCCTGCCTGGCACGGGGTTGCCACGGCCAGCCTGGGGCAGAGACCTGGGGCAGGTGGGGCGGACCATTTACATACCTTTTTGAAGAGTCTGATGACATCCTCGCTGATCTGGGAAAGGCGGACGATGACATTATTCATGAAGATGTCATTGAGGGTGGCATGGTCTCGGCTCTCCCGCCTGGTTTGGTGCAGGACCAGATACCAGCAGTTCACGGGCGAGAGGAGGTACTGGTCCTTCCTGTGGAAACCAAAAACAGCTCTAGTTGGCTTAACAAGAAACTGCCATCCACACAGGGTTTCACACCGTCATACATCATGGCTATTTTGACCCTCAAGGCCAAGTTGGCTTTACTATTTCTCATTTTGAAGCTGGGGAAACAGAAGCCACGGAGGGGTGAAGCAATCTTCCCAAGGTCACAAAGCTAGCAGGACTCAGGCCAAAACCCAGGTCTTGACTCTAAGTCCTATTCCGTTCTACTCTCCCACTGACTGTAGCATTTGCCACACTCACCTCTCCCTTCTGGGAAAAAAGCTGCCTTCCTTGCGGCTAAGAAATACTAGACCAATTGTGTTTGAAATACTTGTATGATTTCTGGAACTGTGCAACTGAAAGAGCAGAAAGTGGTCACCTCCTCTCTGTTTCCCTGCCTCCCCCAACCCTGGGGGTCTCCTTGGGCTCATTAATCCCTTTGCTCTTCTCCAGGGATCAACTTCTCCCTCTTGGCCTCTTGGAAGCTAGGTTACTGGACTTTGCAACTCCATGGAGCTGGAGGAGACGAGCCTGAAGGGCTCAGGTTCTGTGTCTGGGAAGAGGGGTTAAGGAAAACTGCACAAAGACAAATAAGCCTTTGTCCTGAATGAGGGAGAGCATCTTAGCATCTACTCTAGCTGGGTATAAGGCTAAAACAGGGGTTTTCAAAGTGTGACCCTCAGAACAGCAACATCAACATATCCTGGTAACTTGTACAAATGCAGATTCTCGAGCCCCAGCCTGGACCTGTGGAAGCAGAGTCTCTGGGTGGGGCCCACTATCGGGATTTTAATGAGCCTTCTGATGCACACTTAAGTTTGAGAACCACACATCTATCCCATTGTTTCCCAAAGCTTGGGATGCTAATGAAATGAGAGATGATTCCAGCACCACTGTGCTATCAGAACACCTGATTCTTGTCTATACCAATGCAAATACTCTAGTCTCGAGGGAGGAAGTGGGAAGGGCAATTGAAAACCAAAACCAAAAACCAAACCAAGACTCCCATCTTGCCACATGGGGTATCTGTGCTATAGTTCTTGTTTCCTGACCCTGAGTCTTTCTCTTACTCCACTTCCCAGTGAGGGAAGGAGGCGTTGGAAAGGGAGGATGTGAAGGGGAGAGACCCATCCACCAGCTTAGGGGCGTCAACTCTAAGGGTCCCCCTAGGCCAGCCTTGCTCCACCCCTGCCCTTGAGTCTGGGCCACCTCTAGGAACTGGCCAAGGTTAAGCTCTAGGAAACCTAGCCTCCTCCTATTCTTGTTTTTAAGGAGGGGCATTCTGCTGACTCCCTTTATGACCACACCATCTACCCAAAGCCAAGTGGAAGTGCTGGATGGGGCAGTCCCGAGGCTCTCTGGGTTCACACACACACACACACACACACACACACCCCTCCCAATTCCTGGGGTTTGAGAAGGAAAAGTGAAGAAAGATCACTTGACTGAGAGGCATTTTTTCTTTCTGTCACCAAATAGACTAAAAATCTGCTGAGGCCAGAGGAATTTGGGAAAAGGAATTTGGTTTAGATGAAAGGAGAGTCTTGGAACTGTCTAAGGAAAAGGGGGGAAGGTGAAGCATCTAAAACTTGTGACTGTAGGACAGACTAATAGATTGCTCCTTTGTGAATAGCCTAAAGAAAGAGCCAGAACCTTGAAATCCAATCGCCCAGCCAGAACCACTCAGCATTTACTCTGTCAGGCCTCAGTGAGGCTCTGGGCACACAAAGGGCAACCGTGACAAAGAGCCTGCCTTGGATGTGCTCACAGCCAAATGACTGGAGCCGAAGGAAAGAATTACAGGGTAAGGTGATAAAGCACCATAATAGAGACACACATGGAGCATCATTTCTGCTTGAGTAGCTGGCGAAAGCTCCACTTTCTTCCGTGTTCTCCGTGGACAAGTCAGACAGTCCCTTGTGCTTTCATGCCAGGTCTGCACACATGCTGTTCCCTCCACATGGAATGCCTTGGCCCCTGCTCCTTCTAGAATGAGACCTCCCTAGAGAGGACTCTTCTGGCCCCAGGCTAAGGCAGTGGTCTTCAGTGTGGCACCCGGACCAGCAACATTGGAACACTTGGGAAACTGCTGGGAAGTCAAGTCATCAGGACCACCCCAGCCCTACTAAATCAGAAACTCTAGGGGAAGGGCCCAGAATCTGGCATCTCTAACCAGCCTTCCAAGGGATTCTGAGGTATCCTCAAGCTTGAGAGCCTCTGCCTTAGGGTGTTCCCATCCTTCACCCTACTGTAAGCTCTCTGACAGCAGGGACTGTTTCTGTTTTATATTCATATCCAGTGCCCAGAAACGTGCCTCACATAGTAGATACTGTGGAAGAGAGACCCATGAGGCGAGATCACATCTGTGCTGGTCTTGAAGGATGAGTAGGAGTTTTCCAAATGGACAAAGGGGCAGAAAGAGAATGGAATTGTAGGCGGAAAGAACTGTGGATACAATATAGGGAAGTAGTTCAGCAGAGCTGGAATTCAGAGTGTGTTCTGGGAGGACTGATAGGATGTGAGACTGGGGAGACAGCTTAAGGGCTCAACTGTTTGAGGGGCATGGAATTACAGACTAAGAAGTCTGGACTTTATCCTCTAGGCTACATGGTTCTCAACCTGGACTGCATACTACAATCACCTGGGAGGCTTTTAACAAACACCAAGACCCAGGCCCCATCCAAGGCCAACTAAATCAGTATCTATGGGGGCAGTGTCTTGATACTAGTATTTTTTAAACACTCTCTAGAAGACTCTAATATGCAACAAGGGTTGAGAATCCCTTCTTGTAGGCAGTGGAGAGTCATGGAAGTTATTGAAGCAGAGGTATGATCTAACCAATGTGTGTTTTAGAAAGATCATTGGGGGTAGCTTGGAGGATGGATGGATGGATGGATAGATGGATGAATGGATGGATAGATGGATGGATGGATGTGGGCATGGGGCTGAAGGCAGAAGGACTTAGTCTAGAGAAAGAGGGTGAGGAGCTAGATGGTGGCTGTGTGGCCAGAGAAGGCTGGGCTTGAGAGACTCCTTAATGGGAGAGCATATAAGCTTGGACACTGCATGGAAATAGAGAGGAAAAGGAGGAGAGAGGAGTGGAAGGCAATTTTGAGTTTTGATCTCAGGCATCTGGGTGGATGCTGATGAAATGAACCAAGAGAGAAGCTGCAAGGGGAGAGTAGATCTGAGCAGAAAATACATTGTTCATTCCATTTTTCACTACTTCCTAGGTGATGATGAAAATGGAAAGATTAGCGTAAAGGAGAGATGAGATAATTGAGCTGTTACTTAAATTACTTCAGAGGCTTAGCTCGGCCTGGGGTGCAAGAAGTTGAACAGCATCAGGGAATTAAATGTGCAAAATTTATGAAATCACAGCAAGAAGGTGAGTTTCAGAGGGAAGGAAAAAGACAAGCAATCTTGAAAGTGTGGAAGTTCTGGGAACTTAATTAAGGTCACCTGGCTAGAGAGACGCACTAAGAGGAAAGGGCAGAAAGAATAGCAGAGGCTGTGGGCCAGGAAGCAAAGCCTCTGAGACTGAATTGCAGAGGGAGGCAGACTGGGGGGAGACGAGGAGAAAGTTATCCCTTGTCACATGGCGGTGGGCAGCTGCTGGGAAGATGCCAGGCCCTGGTGCGTGCAGGTTTCCCCTCACTCACCGTGGCTCTGTGTGTAGGTTCCGGGCACTGAGCAAGGCACTGTGGGTGCCGCTCAGTTGAGTGAGAAACACAAGGAAGCAGAAACCCATGAAGCAGCCTCACACATGTAGTGAGGGGAGGGGCAGAAGGCTAGGCAACAGAGGATAAGCACCTCACCCAGATTCGGCCGTGAGGTTCCTGGAGGAAGCACTTCTAGACTGAAAACTACAGGCTAAAAAGGAGTTTGATAGGGAAGAGCTTTCTAGGTGGAGAAACACGATGAGCAAAGGCCGAGAGAAAGGCAGGAGGGAGAGAGTTGGTGAGCTGGATGGAATTGAGGGGGCTCAAGTGTGGTGTTCCAGGGAGGGGGTGGGAAAGAGAAATGAGGTTAGAGAATCCAGCAGAAGACACACTGTAAAGGGCTCTTAGGTTCCGTTAAAGAATTTGGGCTTTGTCTTGAGGTCCATGGCGAGCCACTGAAGGATTTAAAGCTGGAGAGTGAAAGGATAAAATTGCATTTTCAAACCCTCACACTGGCTACTGAGCAGAGGGTGGGCTTGAGGGGGCCGAAAACGAAGTTGAGGGACTCAAGAGATACTCAGGTGATAAACTGACTGGATTTGGAGATTGAATGGATGGAAGTTGGGGATTGGAAGGGAGAAAAAGATGTCTGGGATGACTCCTAAGTTTTCTGGTTTGGGCACCTGGGAGAGAAGAGATAGCATTTATTGAGATAAGGAGAAGCAGGTCTGGATGGGGCAGGGAGGGGAGATGAGTTCAATTTGAACATCATGAATCTATAGGGCTATGAAACATCAGCTGGAGATATCTGGGCTAGAGGTACAGATATGAGAGCAGACACAAAGTACTTGTACGATATTTGAGACCACAGGATGATTTGGAGCACTCAGATGTGCATGATCACATGGCAGAAAAGGCAAAAGCCCAGAAAGCCAGCAAGGCCGTGTGCAGAGGGATGGGTAGGTCCAGGCCACTGAGGCTTCCTCCTCCTTTCCTGGTTACCTGGAAAAGGGCTAGGTCCTGCTCTGGGTTGGTGCCATGTGCTAGCCTGTCCTTTTCTGCAAAGATGGTGCTCTGAGCCTGTCATCCAACCAGCAGGCCCATTCTCTTGGTTGCCCCATCATTGGAGATGGGTTTTTCTGCTCTCCCCACTATCCCTCAGCCGTGGCTCACCTCCTGTGGAGCAGCTCATTTGTATACAAACTGAGCCATCCATGGTGAGAGTTGGGGCAGAGTTGACCACTCTGTGGAACTCTTTGGCCTGACTACTTAAATCACATCATTGTTAACCCCAGGGTTAAACACCAGAAAGTAGCTCCATGTTCATTCATTCAGTAGTTCATTAATTCAAAAAATTTTTATTGAATATTTAGTATGGACCAGGCTTCACGGACAAGGTTCCTACCCCCATGGAGCTCACAGAGTAGTGGGGGAGACAGACAACCCTCAAGGGATCCCATAAATGTGTGTAAAGTTACAGCTGCAGAAAGGAGCTACAGAGAGGAGAGGAGCACAGCACCCTGAGAGTCCATAACAAGAGGACCTCACCTGATTTTGGGGTGGTCACTCAAGTGTCCCTAAGGAGAGATCACTGAGCTGAGCTCTAAAGGAAGAGCTGGAGAGAACTAGGTGAAGGGGGCTGGGAGGGTAGGCTGGGGTGACTGTTCCAGGCAGAGGGAACAGAATGGGCAAAGGCTCATCATGGGGGGTGAGGTGGGGAACTTGGTGCATTTAAGGAACTGAAAAAAGGTGGGTGTGGCTGAGCCCTAGGAAACAAGGTGGAAGAGGGAGAGGGTGCAGGGTGAAGCTGGAGGGGTCTGCAAGGGTCTTGTGGGCTCTGATGAGTGTAGTGACCTCCATCCCATTAGCCGTCTGGATTGTTCTGGGGCTGCAGGAAAAAGCATCCAGGCCACAGGTGGCAGAGCTGGACACTGGTCTTCAGGGGCCTGCAGCCTCTGCCCTTCCCTTGTGAATATGGAATCTCTTTGACTTGTTGCATAATAAGTAATTTCCCTGGCCTTTGTCCCTCGTTCCTAGAAGATGCCCTATAAATCCTTGGAATCTCTCAGTAGGAGTGTCTCTTTCTCAGAGTGCACCCCTCCCATCCCCATCACCACACCTGACACTTTATGCTAACAAGATAACTCAGGGTGCCATGACCATGCCAGAAAGACTAGCCATGGAATTAGAGGGTTGGGACTTTGAGTCAGGAAGGGCAGGGGAGAGGGGCTGGAGATTGAACTCAACCACATGGGCATGGATTCAATCAGTCATGCCTATGTAATTAAACCCCAATAAAAACTCTGGACACCGAAGCACAAGTGAACATCCCTGGCTGGTAATACACAGTGTGCTGGAAGGGTGCTGCATCCTGACTCTGGGGGGAGAGGATACCAGAAGCTTTGTGTTTAAGACTCTCCCAGACCTTGCCCTGTGTGTCTCTTCTTTTGGTGGTTCTAATTTGTATCTTTTCTGCTACAATAAAACTGTAATCCTAAGTACAGCACTTTCCTGAGTTCTGAGTAGTTTTAACAAATTACTGAATCTGAGGGAGTCATAGGAACCCCTGAATTTGTAGCCAGTTGGTCAGAAGCCCAGTTGGCCTGGGGAGCCCCAATCTTGTGACTGGTGTCTGAAGCGAGGGCAGCCTTGTGGGACTGTGCCCTTAACCTGCGGAATCGGCACTGACTCCAGGTAGCTGGAGTCAGAATTGCATTGCACTTGGAATCCAGCTTTCCAGAACAACAGATATTTTTGCTCGCTGAAGCAGCTGTCAAAATGAGCAGTTGTCAAAATGAACCTGGGCAGGGAGGGCTCTCCTCTAAGGCACATTTTGAGTGGCTTTTCTGCTTTTCCAATCTTGCATCCCAGTGTCTGCCCAGCAGGCAGAAGCTGCTGAGCTAAGACGTAATATTAGAACTTTCACATATATATGTTTTTTTCTTGTTTTATGGCCATAAAATAGCAATGAAATTTTCTGGTGAGTCACAACTTTCTTTCTTTGGCCAGGGAGCTGGTTAAGAGGCTCCAAGAGATGGCAGCTAGAGGAGCGAGCCGTCTGCCAGGTTGGCTAGCTGAGGCCTTGCCAAGCTGGTGAGTTAGGAGAATGAAATTAACACTGAGCCCGCTTCTCTAGCTACTCGGCTGGGGGTAGGAAAATTCCACTTAGCAAACAGAACCCATTTCCAGGCCTGCAGAGCCCCACACTGCAGATAAATCCAAATCCACAGCCCTGGGACCTGAATGTCTTCTGGGAGGAAGGCAAGCTCCTATGACATATGCTGTCCCTGAAGATGCTCAAGTCCCTGCCTCTGGCTTCCTGCTACCCTCCAGGTGTTTTCAGGTCTATACTGGGCTAGCTAGGGCTGTTGCTAGCTGAAAATGGCTACCTCGATTAGTTCCAGGGCCACAAGGGTGTGGTTAGCCTCTTGCTAAGTGCCCCAAGCAGGATTTGGAATTCACTGTACTTGCTTGTAGCATGAATCATTAATTCAGCAAATATTAACCAAGTGCCTGTTTTGTGCAAAGCAATGGTAAGCAAAAATAGTCACACTACCTGCTTCATGGAGTTCAATTTGAACATCATGAATCTACAGGGCTGAGAGTGGAGGCCTCAGAGAATTAATCCAATAATCTCATAAATAGAAAATTGCAACTCTGATAAGTGCTATGAAGGGAAAAAAAACATGAGGATTAGAGTCTTTAAGAAGGGGTTTGTACCTCGCCCGAGGAAGGTGGAGGTGGGTGTCAGTTGATCACGCTGGTCGTTCTTGTCTCTCAGACCTTCCTGAGATGTTCCTTCTCATTGAGGCCTTTGGCCCCCGCCCCTGCAACTCCCCAGTTTCTCTGTCTTCCTGCTCAATTTTATTGTCATCATAGCAAGACAAACTTGGTATTTCTCTTGTTGGTTTATTTCTTGTTCTGGTCTGTGTCCCTCTCTTGAGCTTTCGTCTATCTTGTTGTGATGGTTAAATTCATGTACCAACTTGGCTGAGTTATGGTTCCCAGGTGCTCTGGTCAATCAAACACTGGCCTGATGTTACTGTGCAGGTATTTAGTGGATTTAAATCATTGGTCAGTTGATTGTATTTATGGCTGATTACATCTACAGTCAACAAAGGAGATTGCCTGCAGCAATGAGAGAAGTTTCCTTACTGCTGAAATCATCAGTTTTCCCCTTAAGAGAATGGATTCATCGTCCCCTTCATCAAGTTTCCAACTGGCGCCCTATGGAATTTGGACTTGCCAATCTGCGCGGTCATGTGAGCCAATTTCTATAATAAATCTCTTCATATTTACATATATATCCAGTTGGTTCTGTTTCTCTGGAGAACCCTAATTCACCATTTTTTCTCTGCTGCCCAGAGAGGGCTGTGCATATAGTTGGCCTTCAGAAAATATTTGTTGAATAAGTGAAAAGTGCCCACTGACCTGGGACCAGAAGGAAGCGTAGGTTTTAACATGGCACAGAGATCAGGAAGAGTGTTTCCAGCAGTGTGAAGGCCCTATGTGGATGGGCATTTTCTAGAACTGAGAGATGGTCAGTGTGGCCAGAGAGCATGGGGGAGACGGGACAAAGGGTGGAGAGGCGGCTGGACAGGGAGTCCAAGCCAGCCATGCAGGGTCTTGTAGGATGAGATGAGCATTTGGGCTGTTACCCCAAGTGGATAGGGAGGCCCAAGGGGAGCATAAGTGATCACTCAATACCTTTCTTGTGGTCCATCAGAACAAACAAACCTACTACGCAGAGGATAAACTTAGAACTCCTCAGCTTGCATTCAAGATCTGCTCCTTCTGCTGCCAGTCCAGCCTTCTCCCTCATCCCCTTCTCTGCTCATAGAAACCTCCTCCAGACAGTAGACAAAGCTCTGGGCCAGGAATGAGTTTCTTCATTCATCTACTTTTTGTCCCCCAAAGAATCCGAAGGATGAAGAGTACTTGGAGTTGGAGAGTGTGGTCCAGATCCTGGCTCTGCTGCTAATTGGCTGTGTGTCCTTGGGCTTGTCTCTTGACCTCCCTGAGGCTTTCTCATCTATCAAATGGGAGGGGTGAGTTACTGAGTGGTCAGTGAGACCCTTTCAGACCTCTTTGACAATGGAGACTCTATTTTCCAAAACCAAAATCTATTCACATGATCTGACAAAGGAATTTTTTCCTGATTCTCTAACTTATTTATTTAGAAAGTTTAATTAGGGGAGCGGGTGTGGCTCAGGCCATTGGGCATTCGCCTCCCATGTGGGTGGTCCTGGGTTCAGTTCCCAGTGCCTCCTGGGGAAGGCGAGCAAACAATGAGCAGATGGGCAAAGAGAACCATCGGGGACAGGGGGAGATAAATTAAAAATAAAGTAATAAATACATAAATCTTAAAAAAAAAAAAAAAAAAGCTTAATGAGAAGCACAAAAAGTGAAATCAATGGATGGCCTTTATCTATCCATTTACATATTTATCTCCAATAACAGGAAACCTGGAAAGGGCGCCAGCTCTTCCTGCCTCAGCATCTCTGTATCTCAGCATCTCTGTTTCTCAGCATCTCGGGCATTCCTGCCTCAGCATCTATGTACATTCTATCTCCACTCACCTGAAATACCTTCCCTTAGTCTTTCCATGCAACTAAATCCCTTTCTTTCTCTGACTACCTCAGACTTCAGGGATTATTTGGGATTTGCAGAGTGTTCTGCCTGAAGGACTCGTTTATGTCTTCTTTTATGGGTACTTCTGGTGACATCTTTTATGTTCTTACTTAACTCATCTTATTAGTTACCTTTCACACATGTGGGACTTGTTTCATTCTATTCTATAAGCCCCTTGAAGGCAAGAACAATGTTGTAAATTTCTCTGCATCCTTCCATAGCCCGTGGCAGAATCTCATTCATTCATTCATTCATTCTTCTAATATTTTTAGTATCTACTATGTGCTAGGAACCATGCTAGTTGCTGAGGATTAGAAAGATGGCTGGGATGTGTCTTGACAAAGCTCAGAATCTAGTAAAAGAAAGTAACACAAATCAAGAATTATTATTGCTATTGGGAAGGACATCTTCAATTGAAGTGACAGAAATACTCACTTCAGACCCAGTTTAAGCAAAAATGAGACTGTGTTCTTCAAAAAAATAAAAACAATTGGGGGTAATGGGCCTTAGGCATAGCTGGATCCAGGGGCTCAAAGGATGCCATCAGGACCTGGTCTTACTCTCTCCATCTCCTGGCTCTGCTTTCCTTTCTCTGTGTTGGCTTCCCTCTCAGACAAGCTCTCTCCAGGCTGAAAATACCCTACCTGCTAACAATCCCAGTAGAAAAGAAGCTTTTCCCCAGTAGTTCCCTCAAAAGTCTTGGGGTTGTGTCTTATTAGAGGGACCTGCGTTACCTTCAATGAGAAAGCTTTGTGGCCAAGATGATGAAATCCTGGTTACAGTCTGATATTACTCAAGGATGGTTCTTCAGAGTAAAATCTGGACATTGTTATCAAAAGAAAGGAGAAGAGATGCTGAGCAGGTAAGAGTAACAGATGTGGACTATGTGATTCCATGTGAGTTCTGGGATCCCAGAGGAATGAGTGATGAGTGGTTAATTCTGCCTTGGGGTAGATGTGGAGTCATAGGAACATTTGTGCTGGGCCTTGAAGTACACATAAGAGTTTGCCAGGTGGAAAGGGTAGTGATGGGAAGATATTGCAGGCAAAGGAAAGCATGTGACGGTGTGAAGTCAGGACATGGGTTGTTCAGGGACAGGAAAGAAGTTCTATTTAGCTGGAGCAGGGGTGAGTCAGGGCATGGTGGAAGAGGAGGCAGCAGTGGTAGGAAGGTAGAGGCCAGATCACCAAGAGCCTCGTAAATCAAGGCTGAATGGAGGTTTGAAGCAGGCCAGTGATGTGATCACTGGGACAGGAAGACCAGGTGGGAAGCAGAGCAGCTGATCAGGTGAGAGGAAGAATTTGAACTGGGGCTTTGGCTTGGGCCAATTCCAGTCCACACAAGAGGAGAAGAGCTGCCCATAGCAGACAGGTGGGCATAAGACTTCAGGGGAGGGGATCCTCTTTGTGCTAGCTGAAATGCACAGACTTAGAAGCCACCTTTGACTGATGCCAGCCTTGGGACAAAGTAATTCCAAAGGGGAAGGATTACATTGTACATCAGGTCACCTGGACAAAGCAGGTTCTGCTTACCCATGTGGGGGTGATATGGAGTCAAAAGACTGGGGTTCAACTACCAGTTAAGGCCCTCACTGCTGGTGAACTTGAGAAGTTAGTAAATCTTTTCATTCCTTATCTGTAAAATGGGGTTGATAATACCTACCCCACAGTTGCATTTTAAGGATTAAATGATGTAATTCATATGATGCACTTAGCATTAAACCCATCATATAATAATAATAATATCATCATCATCATCATCATTACTACCAACTCTCAGTAGTTGTTGGGAAAAACTAAAGACTGATGTATGTAGATGTAGCTGTACAGCCCAAGGTTTTTCACAATCGTTGGTTTTCCTCCTCCCATTACCCCCTTCTCCCCCTACAAACTCCCCCTACTTCAAATGTTCCTGTGACTCCCCCTCCCCCTAAGGCAGAGTTATTCACTCACTCACTGGTTCCTCTGCCATCCCATTCCTCACACTTCAACGTGATGATGCTTGGGGTCTGATACCAGGCAGGAATGTATTTGTGGTACCACAATGCAAACCCCTGCATCATCAGGCAACAACCTCAACCTCAGCTCCTCTTCCCCTGCAAGGCCCCCTTTGCTTTGGTTTATCCACCTGTAAAATGGATGCACCGTGTGGTGTGTTCAGCACCAGGCAGAGGAAGGGGTCCTGATCCAGGTTCCTCACTGGTCAGTTGTGGGGCCTAAGCGAGGGCTCACCCTAATTGGCCTCAGGGCCCTTGTTTGTCAGGTAGGGCTGATGACACCTTCCCTGACTCCCCAACTCCCCCTCCCACCACCCCAGGATTCTTAGGAAGATTTAAGCACCAAAGGATGAGGAGGCACTTTGCAAAATATGAGATACTATGGAATCTTTGAAGATCATTATTATCCTATTTGCCTAATGGAATCAAGTCCAAACTAAACCCCCATATAATATTGCTTTTTAAAGTCTCCTTATTAGAACTTTCCATTTTTAGAATAAAAATTAAATGATATGTATGTATATCAAGCACATACATACATAAAAATAAATTGTCCTGGTTAATTCTTTGGAGGTAGTTGATTATAGTCCCTGAGGATTCCAGGAAACCTGATTTGGGAGGTGGGAAAGAGCTAGAAGGAAAATGTGGAAGGGGAAACAGATGGTTCAGAAAAGGTGGCTGCAACCATTACAAAGACCATTCTTCAAGCCTGGCCTCCTTCCTGCCTTAAAATCCCTCCCAGAGATAACAACAGGAAGGTGGCGGATGGAGAGGGTAGAGGTGAAAGATGCCCACTGTCCAGGAGGAACTGGAAGGGCCTTGGAGGTGATCATGTGCAGTCTTCCAGATTTGTGCCATTCCTGCATGCCACCCTACCGCATACTTCCCTGTTAATTGTCTCTTTTTTAGTAAAATAAATTTATTTACAAAGGACCACCTACTTTTAATAAATAAGAATCATTCTCCAAAAAGAGAAGGTAACAAAAAATAGAGGAAAACAAAACAGTATTATTCAATCCTATCTAGATGCTGATGCCCAAGTCTGTTCTCTTCTGTTGAAAAGGAGATTAGAGAGGTGTTAACAGCACACTAGTACCAAAGTGAGCCTTTCTCCTTGTTGCAATTAGAAAAAAGGATTGAAAAGATAATTCAATATTTAATGGTTCATTTGCCATCAGTGATCCTTTCCTCATTTTGTGGAACGCTGGTCTGACCTGAACATGCATCAAGCTATAAAAACGCTCCCCTAAAATGCCCACCTTTGTGTAAACACCCCCAGCAAAGCACCTTTCACTGTCTCCCAGGGTGGCCCTGTCACTGGTGACAGCTCTGGCGATTAGAGTGTTCCGAAGGGTGAGGTAAAGTCTCTTTTTCTGAAACTGCTATCCCTGGACCTTGTTTCTCTCCTTTTACAGCTGCACAAAATAAGTTGATTTCTCTTCATATATTTGAAGAAAGCATTTGGTAGTATCTTGAACTTTTCATTTATTATCTAAAAAAAATTTTTATAGAGCTTCGATTATATATCAGGTCGAGAAAGAGAGAGAGAGAGAAAGAAAGAGAGGGAAAGGGAGAGAGAAAGGAGAGAGAAACTAGAAATGGCCCCTTGCCTTTAAAAAGCTGGCAGACTGAAGAGGGAGAACCAGACATATGAACTGGATTATTCCTCAGTAATCTGTCCAGAGCCCTATGAGAGACACACAAAGCACTGTGGGAGGCCAGAGGAGGCAGCAGCTAACTGTGGGCTTGGAATCAGAAGCAGGGCCTTCCCAGAGGAGGTAATCCCTGAGCTAGCTCTTGTAGGATGAGCAAGAGTTGCCATGAGGACAGGAAGGAACCCTTGATACCTATGGTGGTTTAAAGTTGTCTGTACACCAGAAAAACATGTTCTTAAATCTAAGCAATTTCTATGGGTGTGAACCCATTGTAAGTAGAACCTTTTGATGAAGATACTTCAGATAAGGTGTGACCCACCTCATTCAGGATGGGTCTTGATCCCATTACTGAAATCCTTTATAAATGGAATGAATAGAGAGAGAGAGAGAAAGCCATGGAAGCAAGAAGCTGAAACCAACAAAACCCAAAAGAGAAGGGAAATACCAGCAGACACCACCATGTGCCTTGCTGTGTAGCAGAGGAGCCCAGGATCGCCAGCAGCCAGTCTTCAGGAAGAAAGCAGAACCTTGATGATGCTTTGATTTAGACATTTACATGGCCTCAACACAGTAAGTTAATAATTTCCCATTGTTTAAGCTGAACTATTTTATGGCATTTCCTTTAAGCAGCCTAGGAAAGTAAAACAATGCCCATACAAGGAGGATATGGTCTGGACTGATGGGTGACTCTCAACCAACACTAAACCTGCCCTGGGAGGTAAGAAGACATACCCAAAGTCATGCAGCTATTAGCAGTTTTGCATTTTGGAGTCAGATAAACCAAAATTAGAATCCTAGCTCTGTCACTTACCTGCTCTAGCTGTGGCCCTGTAGGCAAATCACTTAATTTCTTAAAACCTCAATTTTTCCAACTAGAAAGATGGAGATAGTACCTGGTCACGAAGATCATCATGAAGGGTAAATGAGATTATGCAGGTAAAGTGTCTAGTAGAGCACTCGGCACATGGGAATATGGATGTGGGGGGCATTTGAAATATTAAACAACCTATACAGCACAGGCACCAAACAATCAGAAAAGAGCCTGCTGGCACACTGTGCCGGGAGATTGTCAGCTCCGGAAAGTAGGCAGCAGATGGAAGCTGCCATTCCTAGTGTAATACTAGTCATAGTAACAGTTGTAGCTGTGAATAGAGACAAGAGCCCACCTGGAGGGCTTTCTCCATTTCTCCATGATCCCCACCTGATTCTGAGCAAGGCTTTTAATTTTGAATCTCTTGAACATTAATACGTTTAATTTGCACACTACAAAAGTGCTTCTCTACTTAGGATTAATCTAGAAAGCTAAGTGTAAATTATACCATCTTTTTAGGGAAATGCTACATCTGTGAAAAACTATGCCATGCTTGATCCCCAATAAGGGGCATTTTCTTGGCAATCAAGTTAGTGACTCACTGAAATCTTCCCCCCAACTGCTTAGTGAAGCTGAAAAGATGCTCAAAAAGCTCATTGGCATAGAATATAGGATTATTCATTAACTAGCCAAGCACCTCTCAGCTTTTTCCAGATTCTGTCTCTTCCTAAACATTTTAAACATATTTGAATAGAATTCCTTGTTGCTTTTTTCACAGCTATCCAGCTAGCAGCAACCAGCACTTAAACCCTCTGGATATAGCATTTTTATCAGGTACATTCCTGAAAAGGTGAGGAGTATCAAAAACTGAATGAGTCATCAATAACCAAAAAGTGGAAGCCTACATGACCATCCACGGATGAATGGATAAACAAAATGTGGATATCGGAATAGTATTCAGCAGTGAAAAAGAAGGAAGTTCTGATACATGCTACACTATGGACAAACCTTGCAGACATCATGTTGAGTGAAATAACCCAGACACAAAAGGACAATATTGTAAGATCAAACTTACATGAGATATCTAGAACAGACAAATTCATAGAGACAGAAAGTGGATTAAAGCTTACCAGGACGGGGGTCGGGCGGGGGGGGGGGCGGGCCCAGGGAGAATGGGAAGCTACTGCTTACTGGGTAAAGAGTTTCTGTTTGGGGTGATGAAAAGTTTTGGTAAAAGATGTTGGTGATGGTAGCACAACATTGTGAATTTAACTGATGCCACTGAATTGTATACTTAAAAATAGTTAAAATGGTGAATTTTACCTTATATATATTTTACCACAATAAAATTTTTTAAAAGAAATGAGTGATTCAGAATAGAAGGGGACTCTGTCATCAGAAAGTCAGAGCACTATTTAAGAGGAGTACCAATATGTCAGAGGGTAATGTGATATTTGTCTAGAACAGAGCTTTTCAAACTGAGTCCCATGGAATGCTGGTTTTGTGAAATACATGCATTTCAAATAAATGAATGACTACATGGCTTCTGGGGGAGAAAAACGAGAAATCCGGAACCCCAGATTTTCTAGCTCAACATCTCCCTTGGTGAAATACACCACTAGGCCTTCCTGGCTCTCAGTTTGCTTGAGATAAAACCACTGGTTCCCTTGCTACTTCCCTGAGTTAACTTAAGGGTTATAGAGAGCCAAGATGTTTTAATGCTTTGAAAGTGGTTTATTAGAATAGAAATATGTGATGTTAAAATAGAAACATGTGATGATATTGTTCTCTAAATGTTCAAGCTGCCTCAGAGTCATCATTTGAAACTTTCTTTGAATAATGTGCCACATGGAACTCAGCTCAGGTGAGACTGGCCCTAAGCACAGCACCTCATGGGCAGCTGTAGACTTTCCCATTGCCCAGGTGTATGGGGAAGAGCTGGGGCCTATCGGCTTTAGAGAGAAGTGGCCCCAAGAGCAGAAGGCACTGGACTCTGAGTCAAGAAACCTGAATTTCCCTCCCAGCTCTGCCACTAATTCACTGTGAAATCTCAGGCAAAACAATTCCCTCTCTGACCCAAATCTTTCAGCCAGGATGGACATTATAGATGAAGTAAATCCCTTTCTGTCCTTCCTTCCTCTCTTTCATGAACACCCCATTTCTGCCCAGCACTGGGCCCATTGCTGGAGGAATAAAATGATAAGACCTCACTCAGGCCCTGAGAGGCTATGTGGCCGATAGATGGACACTCTTCAAGACAGCAGGACGAGGCTTGTCAGGACAGCCAGGACGAAGGAC
>JAQZBX010009086.1:0-46774 GCA_029593785.1 Cabassous unicinctus
TCGTTGGACAGGCAACTTCTCCCAGAAACTCATCAACGACCCTTCGTTGGACTTTCATCGGAGCCACTGGTTTGCAGCCTGCCTGTGGAGCCTGGACTTGTGCATCCCCACGGTTGCGTGAGAGACTCTTTTAAAATCTCATATCATTGACGGATATCTCCTGTTGATTCTGTTTCCTGAGAGAACCCTGACTAATACATGGTGCCTCAAGTTGGAATTTTCACAGCCTTGGAACTGTAAGCTTTTACCCCAAATAAATACCCTTTATAAAAGCCAACACATTTTCTAGTTCTTTGCATTGGCAGCCCTTTGGAAAACTAAAACTATTAGATTTGACATTCATTGGCTCTACTTAGCCAACACAGATCCCTTCCTGATATTATACACCACAATAAATTGCTCATGGATTCAAAAATATGTAAAGGGGATACTGCTGGTGCCAATCAAACATCAATGTGATTCTCTACACTGTGCAGCCTCCCATCCAGTTAGGTTTGGATCATATCATCATGGCTAACAAGACATGAGCAGAAATGGTTTGTGTCACTTGAGGCTAAAGAAGTTAAGAGCAAAGGTGCTGTCTCTATTTCTTTGTTTGTTACAGTGATTTGGAAGCCCAGTTTTCCAGATGGCATAGGTACAAGACTGAATAGAGCTACCTGACCCACATCAGACCTTATGTGAACAAAATATAAACTTTTATTGTGTTAATTTATTAAGATGTCAAAGTTAATTTACTAACTGTAGCAGAGTATAGTCTATCCTGACTAAAACAATAGGTAAATAGCTTTATAACCCGAGGGTGGAAAAGGACTTTGTAACCACAATGCTAAAAGCAGAGCAGTAAAAGAGAGTAATAGGCATGATGGCATAAAATGGTACTATTGCATATCAAAAATACTAAAAAATATTAAGGATAAAAAATGAATTGGGAAAAGTATTTCATATATATATAAAATCCAAAAAATTACTATCATTAATATTCTAAGAATTCTCAAAGGTAAATAAGAATTACAAACAGGAAAACGAAATGAATATTAATAGATAAATAGGTTTGGAATTGCATCTCATTATAACAAAGACCAGAATTAAGCAAGATAAAAAATCTGGAATTAAAGGTCTAGGGCTATTAAAGCAGCTCTGGGTTATTATCATGGACCTAGGCTCTTCCTTTCTTTATATTCTGCAGTCCTTGGTATGTGGCTTCCATTAGCAAAGTCAAAGTTGATCCAATTTGGCTACTGACACTTGAACCATCTACCTACACTCCAAGTACCTTTAGGAAGGATTTTCCAAAAGCCATATATCAAAACTTATATTAAATGTCATTGGCCATCTCTACCTTCAGTGGATTCTGGGAAATCCTCAGTGTTGTGTTAGTGATGTAAGGAAGAATGGACATTATATAAGCACAATTCCCCCTTTGGCCAACCAAGCATCCATTCTCTCTCTTCTCCTATAAAAAGAATACACATTTGTCCTTCCCTAAAGTGAAAGTACCAATGTCACATCCAGACACTGCATCCATCCTAATGTCCAGGACCTCTGGTCAACATGCAGTCTCCTCCAACAGATCCTAATGAGTTGCCTCATGATCAGGAAAGAAGACATGTTATCTACACTCAGCACTCCTAAACAAATAATTACAAAGAAATAGATACCATTGGGGCTGGCAGTGGAGGCAGGGGGTGTTCCATAAAGAAAAGGTGAGAGTAGGGAAACAGTAGTTCCTGGTCCTATTGGGTGAGAATAAGAAAAGCTTCCAGTCCCGGCATGGAGTAAGTCCTTGGTTAACTATTTTGGAAACGCTTTGTTCCCTGTTCTGGGTGATTTTCTTGGTCTGTTGTTCTCCATGGCCTCTGACTATGCCCTCTGAGATTGGCATTTGAGAGCATTTCCTTCCTGGTAGCTACAAAACTCTAGCTCATGTTGGTACCCATTTTAGGACCCACAGATTGTTTTCAGGGTAAGATACTAGCAGTTTCAGGCTATATTTGCACTTACTTTGGCAAGATCGCTCTTTCAGAAACATGTTAGGCCTTTGATCTTTTCACTTCCAGCTGGTTTCATGTGTGAGTAACCACAGGCAAAGATTTCATTTGGACATAGACTCTCTGGGTGAGCCTTTTTATAAGCATCGCTGAGGAGTCTTACCGACACTAAAGTTTGAGAAGTACTGCATTAAAATTTTCAGGGGGAACCATTTACAGCTTATCCTCCTCACTTAACAGTGTATAATACATAGTTTACAAAAGTCTAGAATCTTCAAAAGTATCATTTTAAATAGCTGCAAAATATGTAAATGTGTTTATGTACCATAAGTTGCAAAGCCGTTTTGGAAGTGCCAAGGAAACTGCATGTAATGCATGGGTGGGATTAGTTACACGTTTAAAGAAGAAAATCTCAGGTTCTTCACTGGAAGAAATGCAGAATTTGAATATATGGGACAAAGGAAGATGGAGGAGTACAGTTCCGGAGGAGAAAGCAATTGCAAAATTCAAGTGGCACAAATAAGAACACAAAGCTAAAGCTGCATTTTGGGAGCCCCAAGAAAAGAAGTGATAATGAAGGAAAGGTGAGGTGCTGAAGGGCCTTGAATACTCACTCAAGTTCTTAACAGGAGATAGGTTCTTGAGCAGAAAAATGATGAGATAATGGTATTTTAAAAGAGGTATAAGTGAGTGTGTGGTGTGGACAGATAGTGGAGGCAAGGACATCAATTAAGAGGCAGCTCCAATAATCAAGAAGGATAAAGGTCTATTCAAGACTGCTAGCTATGGAAAAAGACTGCTGGCTCTTAGAGCGAGTATCTTCTCTGATTGGGTTTATTCAGCCCTTGCCATTGGTTAATGCTTGACTAGTTAGTGTCTGTTTTGATTACTCGGAGTTCCATGGCTTTCTGAATAAAAGACTGAAGATGACAGACACTGTGTCAGAAAAAACAATCAGGATTAATTAAAATAGGACAGTAAGTAAAAAGCCAAAATGCTAGATGCTAAAACAACATGGATATTTCTTTCTTTATCTGAACGTCAATCCTAAGGAAAGTACTATGATTTGTTTTCTTTTTTATAGTTGGTTAACTTCATCAAATCAGAACTTAATTCTTTAAGACTTTTAAACCAAAAGAATATGAACAAATTGGGTGAAATATAGTTTTATTTTAGTCAGATCTATGAACAAACTGCTTTGCCTTATTGCAACTATAAAAATAGAAATAATTTTTAAAATATTCTAAAGGTTTAATTCATTCTACAATATTAATAGGAAATTCTATGATAAACCATACCTTTCGTCTTGCTTTAATTTTTTAATCTTTTGTAAATAAATCTCTTCCATGCTTCCAATAAGCATTAAAATTGTATTACTATCATTTCTATTAAATTATGCAGTGGTAGAAAATAATTTTAATTTTGCAATAAAGCTATTGTTTGTCTTACATAAAGCCAAAGTTGTATATTTCTAAAAGCAGTAGTCTTTTCCAAAAAAATCAACCTAGTTGGGTATAAAGATTTATAATTTTTTCAAAGTAACAACAATTAAAGGTGATGGGAGAGAGCAATAACAAAAACACTTATCTAGAAGGTCAACTTTTCTTAAAATACCACTATTGTTGCATCAGAAAACTAAAATATCATTTCTCATTATCTGTTTTTCCATTTTCCAATGAATTTTTAAAATAAGCATTCCAAATTAGCAGTATCTAAGCAACCATCTCTTTCCTAATCTCATAACTATGAACATTACCAAATACAACTGCATTTTTAATTAGCATTGTATTGAAATGTGGTATTTACAATGTTATGAGCACAACAGTGATTGTTTCAAATTTCCCCAAAACCATTTATGCATGCTCAATTTTTTTTTTATTTATTTATTTTTTTTATGATGATGTAGGTATAGTATTATTAGATATGGAGACTGAGCATTGAATGGGGTTGTAACATTTTTATATTATTTATGAATTCCAAAAATAGACATTAGATTATGTTTGTAAATTGGTTTGTTCCTCATGGTACATTAGATTTTATTGGATTCAGACGTTTCACTCTTACTTAATTAAATTATGATTAAGGCTTTGATTGGGCCATATACTCTTAATAAAACACCATACATATCAATTTCAATTGTATAATATGACTTCCATTCCAACAGGTGTGTCTTGAAAGGAAAATAATTTAAAATTAAATGATGAAAGTTATAATGCAAAGGAGTTTGCTTTTAAATGATCAGTTTTCATTTTACAGGCTGTCTTAATAGGATTCTAAATTCATCATATTGACTCAAAATCACAATTTTTTTCAATGGAATAGGCCAACCTAAGCTGTTGTTTTGGAATTGCCTTAAAAGAATATATGTACACAAAATTTTGAGAATCACTGCATTAAATATATGAAAATTTAAAGGGAAATAATGGTAATAAACCAAGTTTGGTTTATATAAAATATATGAATATACATATATTTATATAAAATGAAGTATAGCATATAAAAAGGAACTTCACTGAATATATGATTTCCTCAAGACTATATTTTCTGAGACCTCTACGGAGTACAGAAAAAGAACGTCACTGAGGAATCAAGATTCGGCACCACTACTTACTTACTATATGATAATGACAAAGCCATAACCTTCTTGATACTGTTTCCTTATCTTTAAAAATAAAGGGATTTGCATAAGTAATTAATCAGGTGTTTTAAATATATATATTTGTAGGATTTTATAAAATTTAAAAATGAATCCATGGATGTGGTTAGAAACAATAGTTTGAAAGCATGAAAAGGAGAAATTAATGAAGTAGAAGTTTCCTTCCATTCAAAACTCTCAGTACCCCACAGTCAACTAACCTGAACAGTTTCCATGTTTATTTAAAAAAAAAATTCTCTTATATACAGGTAGATATAAACAAACTTCCCATTCCACAAGTAACATAGTATTCACACTGTTCTGAACCTTGCTTTTTTGCCATTGAATATTTTTAGCAGCAGCAGCAGCAATCATCCATTTTATTTGAGTATATTTAGACAAAAACATTCTTAGAATATTCTGAAATAGACTTGTAAAAGGAAGACAAGCTTCTAAGATTCTTTAAAAGCCTACAAAGTCAGAGTCTCCTTAAATGAGCATTATTGCTTATCAGAAATGATCAAGAATATGATTTTGCCCCAAATATTATGATATTTTTAATACAAATAGTTTGAAAAAAGGGATTATACAATAGGAGAAAAAAACCTCTAAGTGACATTACTTAGGCAAAAATTGATTATCCTGCTATCAGAAAGGCAAAGATGTCTAAGCCAATAGACACTGAAACAAGAGACAGAGTCAAGCAAAAGAGGTTGAGGTGGGACAAGGAACTGAAATGGTTTGGGAATGAAAAGTCGGCCACCTGTGCTAACACAGTGGGTTTGGTGAAGAGTCAAGTTAAGACATAATCAGTAGGTAAAACAGGCTGGGGTTTAGTTATAAGGAGAGTTGGTTCTCCGTGGGCCTGGCTGCTCACAGGACCTTGCAGATTCTAAAGGACCTCTCCATCAGTCTTTTACTTCCAGTACTCCCACCTGTCAACTAACAAAACAATGAGCTCTGGGATGGGTCACTTAATAAAATATTTGATCATATAGTAGAAATATGATAAATTTATGTTTACTAAATGAATGAACAAAAGAAAAATGCTGATATCTAAACACTTGACAGTAATTTTAACAAAGATGAACACTGTCCTCAGTGTTAATGTTTAATACAATCTCATACACTTAATTTTATGTGCCTTCCAGGACAAAAGGGCTTCATAAGTTGTTAATTCAGATAAATGACTGCTTAAAGAAGGCTATTAACTCATAATCAAGATTTTCTTGTGTGTTTGGAGCAAAGAACTAGTGACTACTACATGGAATTTTCCACCCAATACCACTACTCTCAACAATTAAAATATATCTAATTATATTAAAATAGGATTTGGGGGAAATATGGAAAAAAGTAGTATATACCTCTAATTTTAGGTTTGACTTTAGGCCATAAATGTAGAAAATATTAACTGCAGGCTACATACTCAGTTATAAAAATAATGTAAATTGCTTTTATTTTTTTTTAAATGAAAATAATCTCTGTTTCTAGCCCTCATTTCAGCAGGTGGTAGAAATAGAATCTCAGTTAATTAAAAGGTAATTCATTTAATTCAAGGTTTTCAATGTCAATTTAGATTCCCTCCAATTTCTCTAGGGCTGTGTCTAACTCTGTGTGTGTATATACTGTTATGTGGTCAAGGGGTTTGGTGGGATGGCATAAAGAATAATGGAGACTGTGTCTTTCCATTCTCATCATACAGCTATGGTTAGGAAATGTATAGCATACAACCTAGTCTTCAGCCACAAATGAACAAAAATTGCCACTGGGTCCCCAAATTAAAAAACTTATTTTGAAACTCAATCTGAGAATCATCTCAGTTTTTACTTTTTGTTCTACTGTGTCTTTCCCTCCTTGAGACATGGAATTTGAGTTGGTATACCTTCCTGGACCAAGGAAATGCTACTCAGGCATTGGGGAAGAGCAGAAGAGAGAAAATTAATCAGTTAATCATGAAAATAGGTTCCACAACTAATGGAAAATAGAACAAGCTTCACGTAATGAACACATTTACAATTTTTTGAGATTTTACCTTTGGTTCTTTTGCACAAACATCTTTCAAAAATCAATGAAGTGTTTTGCAAAAGTTATAAACTTCAAATATAAAACAAATTTAAATCAATTTTAACTAAAATTATTCTTTTATAACTTAAACAAACATATTTCCTTTATTAAAAGGAGGAGGAAAACAGAAATTTATAAGAAAGAAATAAAAATAATACATAAGCCCACAACTTAGAATTAACATAGTCATGCATGTATTGCCTTGGAGATTATTTCCTATGCTTATACACACAAATACAGGTGTATGTAATTGTTTTTTATAACAAATAAAATCATTCTATACATAATTATTTTGTAACTTGGTTTAAGGCAAGTTTCTAAATATACTAATGTCCAATATTTTGGAATTGTCTTTATGAAGAAAATTATCTATTTTATCACCACATTGAAGTATCGTAAATAAATTGAACAATAAATTTTTAGGTTGCCATTAAGAGAGATTCAACCACTTATGTGCATATTTTTGTCAAATAATTATATATTTTATATTGTCTTCAATCACTTGAGTAAACAATTGGTTAAAATTTTCTTTAAAAATATCCACTAGTGGACTTCCTGGAAGATGGCATTGGAGGAGGTGGCAGGGCTCAACTCTCTTACAGAAATAATGGAGGAAGGGCAAAACTTGCTTGAGGGAGTTACTTTGGGAATCTGCAGATCAGGAGAATGCTGTATGCATCATCCAGAAGGGAGTAGGACAGATAGACGAAGAGCCTGAAGTAAAAACCTTGAGTTACTTGCTTCTGCAGCTGGGAACAATGCCCATCCCCTACTCCCAAGGCGAACAGCCTCTGTAAAACCCATGGCTGACACAGCCAACTGAAAAGGGAACAGATGTTTTTCACCCTGAGAATAGGAATGGTCCGGTTGAGGGATGAGTGTGGTTTCTCTTCAGTGGCTTTGGACAACAGGGCCCTGCTTGAATTGCAGCTCAGGCCAGCCCAGAAACACAAACTGTTGGAGGCTGAAAGAGTCACTGCCATAGAAAAACTCACAGAAGGGTGCCATCTGCTGGTAGACCAGGAAAATGAAAGGAAAAAAAGCTTTTTGAAGACTCATATCCCTATCCTCAGGTCCCCTTGAATCCATTCTGTACACCATTAGTGGGCTCCTGGTCCTGTTTTGATGACCTAAGAAGGGAAATCTTAAATATTTAGAATAAGTTGAACTAAAAATTAAAGAAGAAAAAAAAATAAAAATAAAAAAAAGTTTTTTAAAGAAGAAAAAAAAATTAAAGAAGAGCTGTGAACCAAAGCCATTAGGCGAGAGAGAGAAATTGACTATCAGAATATATTTACCAACATAATAAGATGGTTACATCAGCAAAATATTACAAACTATACTAAGAAACAGGAAGGTATGGCTCAGCCAAAAGAACAAATTAAATATCCTGATGAGACACAGTATTTAAGACAACTAATCAATGATGTTCATACATATATCCTAAATAAATTCAAGGAATTGAAGGAAAATATGACTAAAGAGGTAAAGGATATAAAGAGGACACTAGGCAAGTATAAAGAAGATTGGAAATCTTAAAAAAAAAGTACAGATCTTATGGAAATTAAAGATACAATGAATGAGATTTAAAATATATATTCAACTTGAAATTGTATAAGAATGAATAAATGAAATGGACTGGGAATCTGAACTTAAAAAAAAACAGAACAAAAAGAGGAAAATAATGGAAAAATTGAACAGGATCTCAGGGAATTGAATGACAGTGTGAAATGCACAAATGTAAGCATTGTGGAGAGAATGGAAAAGGGTTAGAAAGTATATTTGAGGAAATAATGGACAAATATTTCCCAACTCTTATGAAAGACATAAATATCAATATGCAAGGACAATGGACTCCAAACAGAATAAATCCAAATACCTCTACTCCAAAAAACCTACTTTGCAGAATGTCAAATGCCAGAGATAACGAGAGAAATCTGAAAGCAGCAAAAGAAAAGCAATTCATTACATACAAGGACACTCAATAACAATAAGTACTAATTTCTCATCAGTGGTAGGATATATTTAGGATACTGAAAGAATAAAAACTGCAAGCCAAGAACTCTTTATTTGGCAAAACTGTCCTTCAAAAATGATGGTGAGTTTAACATCTCCACAGATAAACAGAGACTGAGAGTTTGTCACTGAGATACCAGACTTATAAGAAATTCTAAAGGGAGTGCAGCAGGCTGAAAGGAGAACACAGGTGAGAAAGGCTTGGAGAAGCATATATAAAAATGAAGATTATTTGTAAGCATAACTAAAAGGGTAAAAATACTGACAATAGTAAGATATGACAATGGAAAACCAAAGGATAAAATGGACGAAGTAAGTACTTACAGTTTTAACGTTGAATGTTAATGCATAGAACTCCCCAATTGGAAGATATAGACTGGCAGAATGGATAAAGAAAATATGAGCCATCTATAGGCTGCCTACAACAGACTCACTTTAGACATAAGGACACTAATAGGCTGAAGCAAAAGATTGGAAAAAGAGATTCCATGCAAATAGTAACTACTCTAATATCAGACAAAAGAGATTTTAAACGGGAAACTGTTATAATAGATGAAGAAAGACATTATAAATTAATAAAGGGGGCAATTCAGCAAGAAGAAATATCAATAATAATTATTTATGCACCTAACCTCAGCACCCCAAAATACATGAGACACACCCTCGTAAAAATGAAAGGATAAATAAAATCTTTAAACTACACCACTCTCATCACTGGATAGAACATGTGGACAGAGGGTCAATACGGAAAGAGAGAGCTTGAAAAATATGATAAATAAACTAGACCTAACAGATGTATATAGAACATTGGACCCCAAAAAGAGCATGATATATATTCTTCTCAAGTGCTCATGGATCTTTCTCTAGGATAGATCATATGTAGGGTCACAAAATAGGTCTGAATAAATTAAAAAAGATGGCTATTATACAAAGCACTATCTCTGATCATAATGGAATGAAGCTGGAAATCAATAACAAGTGGAAAAGGGAAAATTCACATATATATTGAGATTAAATAACACACTCTTAAATAATCAGAAGAAATTGCAAGAGAAATCAGTAAATATCTCAAGATGAATGAAAGCAAGAATACAACATATCAAAGTGCTGAGAGGGAAATTTATATCCCTCCATGCTTACATTAAAAAAGAAGAAAGAGTTAAAATCAAAGACCTAACTGCACAACTAGAGGAACTAAAAAAAAAGAGCAAAGTATTCCTAAAGCAAGCAGAAGGAAAGAAATAACAAGGATTAGAGCAGACATAAATGAAATTGAGAACAACAACAACAAAACAATAGAGAAAGTTGGCTCCACAACTAGAGTGACAAGGGAAAAAAGAGAGAATATGCAAATAAACAAAATCAGAAGGGAGATGGGGGACATTACTACTGAATCCAGAGAAGTAAAAGAGATTGTAAGAGCATACTATGAACAACTGTACACAACTAAACTACACAACGTAGATAGACAAATTCCTAGAAACACATTGTGGCAGTTTGAGATTATTTATGAATCCAAAAGGAGAAAGATTATGTTTGTAACTAATCTCTTCTGAGTGTGATATCCTTTGATTATATTGGATTCCATTTAGGGGCCCTTGATTAATTTACTTGTTAAGATTAGGGCTTTGATTCAACAACATCAGTAAGTCACAACTCAGGGTAAGTCCCCGCTGCCCCGCCCCCTTGGTGAGCCCATATAAATGGACACTCACTCATAAAGGCACACAGAAGAGGAGAGAAATTTGTCATTTTTTTATCCTGTGGCTCCAGGGAGAAATGAGCCATTTTCCTGATAGCTTACAGAGACTGCTGGGAAGAGAGCTGAGGCTGATATAGAAAGCCTGGGGAAAAAATGAGCCCCATACCAGAAGAGAGAGCCTGGAGGGAAAGGAGAGACCAGGCAAAGATCAGCAACCATCTTGCTTCAACACATGACAAAAGACTTTGGTGAGAAAGTAACCTTGAATTGGACTCTTTAGGACCTTGTAACTGTAAGTTTTTACCCAAAATAAATACCTTTTATAAAATCGAACAGATTTCTGGTCCTTGGAAGCAGTATCTCTTTGGCAGACTAATACACACAAGAACAAACTTCACTGATCCTAGAAGAAACAGAAGACCTCAACAAACCAATCATAAATAAAGAGATTGAAACAGTCATCAAAAACCTCCAAAAAATGAAAAGCCCAGAATGAGATGGTTTCACAAGTGAAAACTACCAATCTTTCAAAGATTTAATACCAATCTTGCTCAAAGTCTTCAAAAAATTGAAAAGGAGGGGAATACTACAAAACTCATTCTATGAAGCCAACATCATATTAATACCAAAGCCATATAAATATAATATGAAAAAATAAAATTACAGACTGTAGCAGTTTGATATTATTTATGAATTCCAAAAAGGAATATAGATTGTTTGTAAACTGGTCAGTTCTTCTGGGGTGATAACCCTCTGATTTATTAGATTCAGCTGAGACTTCTGATTAAATTATGTTAAGATTAGGGCTCTGATCCAACCAAGTCATTAGAGTGTGACTCAGTGTTGAGTCCCAGTCCCCTTGTGGAAAAAACAGATGCTCACATGGAAGTAAAAACATAGAGAAGAAGGACACAGAGGAAGAGAGACAGCTCATTAGACACAGCAGAGGCCCCAGAAAGAGAGATGAGCCTAGTAGTCTACAGCTGACCTTGTGGAGAGAACAGAGTAGCTAAGCCCAGAAAGTAATGAGTCCTGGGGAAAGTGATGAGCCCTAAGCCAGCCTACAGCTGAGATTGGAAGAAGCTGGGACCATGGAGCCTTAAGAGGAAGGAGGAAGGCTGAACCCTTGCTGATATGGCCCGCCATCTTGTGTCAACAAGTGGCAACAGACTTTGGGTGAGAAAGTACCTCTTATGGTACCTTGAGTTGGACTCTTTAGGGCCTGATAACTATAAGCTTCTACCACAAAGAAATACCCTTTATAAAAGCTAATAGAGTTCTGGCACTTTGCATCAGAACCCCTTTGGCTGACTAATACACAGACCAATTTCCTTAATGAATATATATGCAAAAATCCTCAACAAAATACTGGCTAATTGAATCCAAAAGCACATTAAAAGAATTGCATATCACGATCAAGATAGGAATAGACAGAAACTTTCTCAACATGATAAAGTATATAGATGAAAAACTCAGTTAACATTGTATTCAATTATGAAAGACAGAAAGCTTTCCTGCTGAGATAGGGAATAAGACAAGGATACCCATATCACCACTGTTACTCAATACTGTACTAGAAGTTCTAGCAAGAGCAATTAGGCAACAAAAAGAAATACATGGCACCCAAATAGGAAAGGAAGAATCAAAACTTTTGCTATTTGCTGATAAATTGATCTTATTCCTAGAAAATCCACCCCCCCAATCCACAACAAAGACACTATAGTTAATAAACGAGATATGCAAAGTGGCAGGAAAAAAGATTAATATGCAAAAATCAATCGTGTTTCTGTAACTACTAATGAGCAACCTGAAGAGGAAGTCAGGAAAAAATTCCATTTACAATAGCAACTAAAATAATCAAATTTTTTTTAATAAACTTAATCAAGGACATAAAAGACCTGTACTCAGAAAACTACAAAACATTGCTAAAGACACCAAAGAAGACCTAAATAAATGGAAGGACACTCCATCTTCATGGGTTGGAAGACTAAATATCGTCAATTCTACCCAAATTGATTTACAGCTTCAACACAATCCCCATACAACTTCCAAAACAACATTTTATTTTCAGAAATGAAAAAGCCCATGTGGGAACATGGTGTTGGATTAGGCAGATAAGGCTCAGCTCTTTCACAAACACAGTGGAGAAAGAACCAAAAGCTGCCCAAGGGACTTGCTTTGGGGGTCAGCAGACAAGGACAGTGCTTCATAACTCCCAGGAGGGTGAGGGACAGAGAGACGAAGCAGCTGAAACAATAAACTGTGAGTTACTAATCCTCCCGGCTGCAGGGAAGGGCTCCCCTCCCTCACCCTTGAGATATTCAGCTGGGTAAAACACCTTCTCATTGCAGCTAACAGAGAGGAGAGCAGACATTTTCCTCCTTGTTACAAGGGAAAAGGGAGGGGAAGTTGGGGGGCTTTTCTGCAGTGAATTGGGCCACTGGAGAGCACTTTGTATCTCGTCTCTGGCCAGAAGAAAATAAAGAAAAACCAAGAGAGGTACACCTCTATGGAAAGGGGCATGAGCAAGCACTGGTCTTGAAATTACATGGACAAAAACTGCTTTTATATCTCTCTTTACCCCACCCCTGGGAGAAAGTCTGTACCCCATAGAGAATCTCTGGCACGATTTTGATAACTTATGCTGGAAAATTTTAAAGACTTAGGATAAGTTGAACCAAATATCAAAGAGCTGTGAAAAAAATGATAACAATAGTCAAGAGAGCAAATTGGCCATCAGAGTAAATTCACCAACAAACCAGATGCCTAGACATCAGCAAAAAATTATGAGCCATACTAGGAAACAGAAAGAAATGGTCCAGCCAAAGGAACAAACCAAATATCCTGAAGGGATTCAGGATTTAAGACAATCAATGATAATCAGACAACTCTACTAAATCAATTTAAAGAATTGAAAGAAAATATGACCAAAGAAATAAAGGATATTAAGAAGACACTGGGTGAGCATAAAGAACAATTTGAAAGTCTGGAAAGAAAAGTAACAGGCCTTATGGGAATGACAGACTCAATGGATGAGATTAAAAATATATTAGAGACACATAACAGCAGATTTGAAATGCTTGAAGACAGAATTAGTGATTTCAAAGACAGAACATCTGAACTGGAAAAGATAGGAGAACAGAAAGAGAAAAGGATGGAAAATATGGAACAGGGTCTCAGGGAATTGAAAGACAAAGTGAAATGCAAAAACATATGCATTATCAGCATCCCAGAAGAAGAAAATGGAAAAGGGGCAGAAAGAATATTTGAGGAAATAATGACTGAAAACTTCCATACTTTTCTGAAAGATGTAAATATCAATATCCAAGGACAATGTACTCAAAACAGAATAAACACGAATAGACCTGCCTCAAGACACCTACTATTCAGAATGACAAATATCAGAGATAAAGAGAGGATTCTGAAAGCAGCAGGAGAAAAGCAAAGCATCACATACAAGGGGAACTTGATAAGATTGCTGACCTCTCATCAGAAACCATGGAGGAGAGAAGAAAGTGGTATGATATATTTAAGGTATTGAAAGAGAAAAACTGCCAGGCAAGAATTCTGTATCTGGCAAAGCTGTCCTTCAAAAATGAGGGTGAGTTCAAAGTCTTCACAGACAAATACTGAAAGAATATGTTACCAAATACCAGAATTACAAGACATACTAAGGGGAGTGCTACAGCCTGAAAGGAAAAAACAAGGGTGAGAAACTTGGAGAAGAGTATAGAAATGAAGAATATTAGAAAGGGTAAAAAGATAGACTATACTGAGATATGACAATAGAAAGCCAAAGGTCAAAATAGATGAAGTAAGTAATGCCTTTACAGTTATAACCTTGAATGTTAATGGCTTGAACTCCCCAATCAAATGACACAGACTTATAGAATGGTTTAAAAATTATAAGCCATCTATATGTTGTCAACAATACACTCACCTTGGACATAAGGATATACCAGGTTAAAAGTGAAAGGTTGTAAAAAGATATTCCATACAAAAGGTAACCAAAAAAAAAGATCTGGAATAGTGATACCAATATTGTACAAAATAGATTTTAAAAGTAAAACTATGATAAGGGATGAAGAAAATCATTATATTAATAAAAGGGAAAATTCAACAAGAAGAAATAGCTATTTTAATATCAATGCACCTGCCCTCAGTGCCCCAAGATACATGAGGGACACACTGGCAAAGCTAAAGGGAGAAATAGATGTCTCTACAGTAATAGTTGGAGACTTCAGTACACCACTTTCAGTATTGGATAGAACATCTGGACAGAGGATAAATAAAGAAACAGAGAACTTGAATAATATGATAAATGTACCTGACCTAACAGACATCTATAGAGCATTGTACCCCAAAACAGCAGGATATATATTCTTTTCAAGTGCTTATGGATTCTTATCCAAGATAGACCATATGTTGGGTCACAAGACAAGTCTCAGTAAATTTAAAAAGAATGGAATTATGCAAAACACTTTCTCTGATCATAATGGAATGAAGCTGGAAATCAGTAATGGACAGAAAATGTAAAAGCCAATTATCAAATTTATATGGAAGGCAAACCAGCCCCAAATACCAAAAATGTCTTTAAAGGGAAGAATAAAGTTGTAGCATTCTCAGTAATAAAGCATATTACTTAGCTACAGTGGTAAAAACAGCATGCTACTGGCATAAAGATAGACATATTGACCAATGGAACCAAATTGAGAATTCAGAAATAGAACTTCACTTCTATGGTCAAGTGACTTTTGACAAGGCTCTCAAACCCAGCCAGCTGGTCCAAAACAGTCTATTCAACAACTGGTGCTAGGAGAGCTGGATATCCATAACCCTATACAAAAATTAACTCAAAGTGTATTAAAGACCTCAATAAAAATGCTAGAACCATAAAACTCCTAGAAGAATATATATAGAAAAATCCTCAAGATCTTGTGGTAGGTGGTGGTTTGTTAACTTTATACCCAAAGCACAAGCAACTACAGAAAATTTAGATAAAGGGGACATCCTCAAAATTAAACACTTTTGTGCTTCAAATGACTGTCAAGAAGGTAACAAGGCAGCTTACTCAAGGGGAGAAAATACTTGGAAACCACTTTTCCAATAAGGGCTTGATTTCCATGTTATATAAAGAGATCATACAACTCAACGATAAAAAGACAAATAACCCAATCAGAAAATTGGCAAAAGACCTGAATAGACATTTTCCAAAAGAGGAGATACAAATGGCCAGAAAGCACATGAAAAGATGTTCAATATCACGAGCTATTAGGGAATTGCAGATCAAACTACAAGGAGATATCATTTCACACTTTATAGAATGGCCATTATCTTTTTCTTTAAATCCAGAAAATTTTAAGTGCTGGAGAGGATGTCAAGAAATAAGAATACTCTACAGCTGGTAGGAATGTAGAATGTGGAAGACAGTTTGGTGGCTCCTCAGGAAGCAAAATATAGATCTGCCATATGATCTGGCAATCCCACTACTAGGAACACACTCAGAGGAACTGAAAGCAGAGATGCCAACAGATATTTGCACAACGATATTCATAGCGACATTATTCAGAATTTCTAAAAGTTGGAAACAACCCAAGTGTCCATCAACCAATGAATGGATAAACAAAATGTGGTATATACAAATAATGAAATACTATTCTGCTGTAAGAAGAAATGAAATGAGGATGCATATGACAGCATGAATGAACCTTGAAAACCTGATGTTGAGTGAAATAAGCCAAAGACAAAAGGATGAATAATATATGGTCTCACTAAGATGACCGAAATATGATGAGTAAACTTGTGGAGTTAAACTCTATAGGCTACTAGGTCATAGAATAAGGGTTGAGAAGGGGGAGCTGATGCTTAAAGTTAGGTAGAATTTTTAACAAGGTTATTGTAAAAATGTGGAAATAGATAGAGTTGATGGTAATATATTATAGTGAGTATAACACACGGATGATTTATAAATGTGATTGTGGCTGAAAAGGGATTTAGGGACTGTGGCAGTTTGATATTATTTATGAATCCAAAACGAGATACAGATTATGTTTGTAAACTGGTCTGTTCCTCTGGGCATGATACCCTTTGATTGATTTAAATTCAAAGGATTTACATTTACTTGATTAAATCAAGATTAGGGCTTTGATTTGACCACATCATTAGGGTGTGCAGGCTTGAGTCCCCGCCACCTTGGTGGGCTATATAAATGGACACTCACACAGAAGATACACAGAGGACTAAAGAGAGCCTCCATAGACATGGAAGAGGAGAGAACTTGTCAGCTTTGATTCTGCAGCCCTGGGAAGAGAGATGAGCCATTCACCTGATAGTTTACAGCTGACTTTGTGAAGAGACCAGAGCAGCTGATCCCAGAAAGAAATGTGCCCTCCAGCCAACAGCTGAGATCAGAAGAAGCTGGACCCTTGGAGCCTTAAGAGAAAAGAGGAAGGCTGAACCCCTGCAGACATCACCCACCATCCTGCTTCAACACATGCAACAAACTTTGGTTAGAAAAGTAACCTTGAGATGGACTCTTTAGGGCCTTATAACTGTAAGCTTTTACCTGAAATAAATACCCTCTATAAAAGCCAACAGATTTCTGGTACTTTACATCAGCACCTCTTCTGGCTGACTAATACAGGGACATAAATGTTAAGTGAAAGAAACCTAGAGGATAATCTTTGGACTGTATAACATGGTGAACTCGGTGGTGAAGGAGAATTGTTAATGGCACAAATATAAGAATGCTCTTCTATGAACTAGAACAAATGTATGTCACTTTAAAGGTGTTAAGAATGTGGTGATATTGGGGGGGGGATACAACTAATGTAACTTATGGGCTATATTTAACAGTAATATTGTAATGTTTTTGCATCAATGGTAAAGAAGGAAGATATCAATTATAAGGGCCAACAATAGGATGTATAAAGGGGTATAGGATTTTTCCTTTTGCAGTAATGAAAATGTTCTAGAATTGACTGGGTGGTAATAGGACAATGTTGTGATTAAACAGAGAGCCACTGAGTGTACACTTTGGATGTATTATATAAGGCATGAGCTAATATAACACAGTGAACCCTGTTGTGGATGATGGACTGTGGCTAACCGTACAACTATGAGAACATCCTCTCATGAACTATAACAAACAGAATACTAGTACATGGTGTTAATGATAGGGTGGTTTGTGGGAAAAAAATACATCAAATGTAAGCTATAGAATACAGTGAGAAGTAATATATTAATGATGTTCTTTCATCATTTGTAATAAATGTTCCACAGCAATGTAAGATGTTGGTAGTGAGGTGATGTGTGGGAATCCCACATGTTGTGCATGTTTTAAACACACAATTCCTCTAATAAAAATGAATAAATAAATACAAGAAAAGAGAAAAATATTCACTAAACATAAGGAGAGTAATCCAGGATAGTGCTTTGCAAGAAGGCATTTACTTTCATATGTATGACTTACAACAAAGAGCCCTTAAATATTATGGTTCACCCAAGGAAAGCCATCACATCATGTCCCGCCATCATTTTTCATTCTGCTGCCTCCATTTTGTCCTATTGATCAGGGTGTCTACCACTCCTTCTCCTGGACCTCTGATTCTTAATTCCTACCAGGTTCAAGTTGGAGTACAGTTTACAGTGAGAAAATAGCAACGAAAAGAGGAAAGAGACAAAGGTTTATACCCCCTACATATGACTCTCCCCCAGCCACCACCGAAGCTTCACTTCACATGTCATGGGTATCTGACATGCAGAAGAATTCTCCTTCACTCTGTTGTAGAAAAAGGCATGATTTTCCTCTAGGTATATATTTGACTTTCCCCATGGACAAAATAATAAAAGAAAAATTAGATTATCTTCTTACTCATTGGACATTTCTTTATTGTTATAGCATTAATGGCCTTGGAAATTTCCAGATAGGTGATTTCTTGCTTTGGGTTTATGCAAAATTGCTGGTAGTACTTTGTCCTGTGCAAGTCCAGGGCATATGAGAAAACTTTGTTCAAAGTTACTGGTAAGAAAAGTGGAATAAAAATCAGGTGATCATTGGAGTAAGGATTAAAGGGAATGTGGATGTGAAGGTAACTCAATGACTGCCTTTTTTCAAATAAGCAATTTCTTAATATTTTCATTTATATATGTACATTTATTATATGTTTAATTATAACTTTTTCTCACTTTTTTAATCACAGAAGTTACATTTTTTATTTTGTATTATTAATTTCCCATCTTTATAACAGAAGTTATTAAAAGACTGCAGAGTATATAGTTTAAGAATAATATTTTAGGACTTCTGGGAAGATGGTGTCAAAATAGATAGGCAGAGCTCAACTCTCTCACAAAAAACAATGGAGGAAGGGCAAAAATCTCCCTGAGGGAGCTACTTTGGGGTTCTATAGAACAGGAAAGTGCTACGCATGATCCAGGAGGGAGTGAGACATAAAGAAGCCAAAGGAAAACCGTGAGTAACTCTCCCCTGTGGCTGGAAATGGCACATATACTCCATCCTCAGAGCAAACAGCCTTAATAAAAACCCCTGACTCACTTCAGCCAACTGAGTGGGAGGGAGCATTCCCTCAGAGGAAGAGGGGTCTGGCAGAGGATGGATTCTTTTCAGTGAGTAGCTGAGCCCCCTTTCAATCTTAAAAAAGACCCCAACCAGCACTGAGGCAGCCCCAGAGAGAGGGAAGGGGGGATCTGATCAGGCAGACTGTCACACCCAAACACCCTGGGAGAGAAAGGAACTAGAACAGTGATGGGGCAGAGACAAGTGCCTAACCAGCCCAGGTCTGGCAAACTACTAGAAACCCAACTCACTTGAGGGGAATGTCAGCAGGAAGACCCAGATAAGCTTTCAGAAACCTACTTAACCTGATTCCTGGTCCCTCCTAAGAGACGGGAGTCTACTGGGTTATCAGGCACTCAGCCAGAATGTATAGACAGATTTTTTTTTTCTTGTTTTATGTCTTCTTGGATCTTTTTTTTGGTAATTTTTTTTTTTAATTTTTATTTTATTCACTAAAACTGGGTACATCACCTGCAGAAGACAGGCTGCAAGTGATTGATTGATGAGTACTGGCAGCCTGAGAAGGTCCTTAGGGGCCTAAGAAGGAAGGCTGTTTTTCCTGGGTTGTTTCATTGTTGTTGTTGATTTGTTTCTTGTTTGTTGTCTTGCCCCTTTTTTTGCTTCCTTTTTTTCTTTTACTTATTTTTTTCTACCTCCTTTATTTCTTTTCTTTCCTTCATTTTTCTATCTTCTGTCTTCTATTGCTTTTCTTTCATTCCACCTCTTCTTGTTTGGCCTTCATTTTTTAATTTCTCTCTCTCATTCTCTCTCTCTCTTTATTATTCTTCTCTCTTCTCATCTTTCTGGCCTTTTAATTCATTCTACTTTTTTTGGTCTATTTTGTGTCTTGTTTCATTTTTTCTATTCCACTTTTAAAATTCTTATTCCTTTGTATTTTTTATGACTTTTTAATCGCTTTATTTTCCTAGTTCTTGTACAGTTACTCTCCTCTTCTACCTTTTTAAAAATTATTATTACTATTATTCTTTTTCTTTTCCTATCTTTTTCCTTTTCTCTGGTCTTCATATTTTTTCCAAGGGAACACAGACAACTGCAAGGATATAGAATAAGAGAAACCAAGTGTCAAAAAGGAACCTTACCACACACAAAAAAAAAATCCACAACAAAATAAAACCCTAGAATAGGAGGAGAAGCTAACCAACCTAATAAGTCCATCAAAATAAACAGATGCCTAGACACCAACAAAAAATTACAAGTCATACTAAGAAACAGGAAGGCATGGCCCAGTCTAATGAACAAACTACAAAACAATAGGAGATGCAGAACATGGAACAACTAATCAGGGATGTCCAAACAAATGTCATGAAACAACTTACTGAAGTAAAGGAAGAGATAAAGGATATTAAGACACTGGGTGAACATACTAAAGAAATTGTAAACATACATAAAAAGACAATGGAGCTGATGGTGATGAATGGCACAATGCAAGAAATCAAAAATACACTGGAAGAACATAAGAGCAATATGCTGGTCCAAGCAGAAAGCTGGCCTACACGGAGTGCTGGCCCATGTAGAATGCTGGCCCACGTGGTAGTGCTGGCCTGCACAGAGTACTGGCCTGCACAGTGAGCTGGCACAGCAAGATGATGCAACAAAAAGGGACACAGAAAAGAGACAATATGAGATGCAGCCGACAGGGGAGCTGAGGTGGCGCAGGAGATTGAGCACCTCTCTCCACACTGGGGGTTCCCAGGATTGGTTCCTGGTGCTGCCTAAAGAGAAGACAAGCAGACACAGAGGAGCACACAGAGAGCAGGCAGTAAGCACAAAAGCAATGGGGGGGGGGATAAATAAATAAGTAAACATTTTTAAAAAATTTAAAAGATTTGAAAAATCCAGCAGGGTCTTAGGTATTTGAATGACAACGCAAAATGCAAAAACATACATATAATAGGCATCCCAGAGGGAGAAGAAGAGGGAAAGGGGGCAGAAGAAGTGTTGTAGGAAATAATGGCTGAAAATTTCCCAAGTCTTTTGAGAGAAACGCACATATATATCCAGGGAGCACAGTGCACCCCAAACAGTATAAATCCTAACATGCCTACCCCAAGACATATACTTGTCAAATTGTCCAATTCTCAAGACAAAGAGATAATATTGAAAGCAGCAAGAAAAAAGAGATCCATTACATAGAAGGGAAGTTTGATAAGATTAAGTGCTGATTTCTCATCTGAAACCATGGAGGCAAGAAGGCAGTGGTTTAACATAGTTAAGGTGCTAAAAGAAAAAAAACTTCCAGCCAAGAATTATGTATCCAGCAAAGCTGGCATTCAAAAATGAGGGAGAGTTCAAAATATTGACAGATAAACAGAAATTAAGAAAGCTTGTCAACAGGAAACCTGCCCTTTAAGAAATACTAAAGTGAGTTCTGCAGGTTGAACAGAAAAAACAGGAGAGAGAGATTTGGAGAAGAGTGTTAGAATAACTAAAAAGATAAAAAGAGGAATAAAAACAACATATGGCATACATAAACCTAAAGAAAATATGGATAATGTAAGTAATGTCTTGACAGTAATAACATTGACTTAATGGATTAAATCCTCCAATCCAAAGACAAGGATTGGCAGAATGGATAATGAAATATGACCTGTGTATATGCTGTCTACAAGAAACTCACCTAAGATCCAGGGACACAAAAGAGATTGCAAGGGAATGGTTGGAAAACAATTTTACATGCAAACAATAACCAAAAAAATAGGCAAGAGTAGCTGTACTAACATTGGACAAAATAGCCTTTAAATACAAAACTATTAAAAGAGACAAAGGAGGACACTATATATTTTTTAAATGGGTAATGTATTTTCAAGAAGAAAGCACAATCATAAACATTTACACACCTAACCAGGGCACCTCAAAATACATAAGGCACACATTAGAAAAACTAAATGAAGAAAGATGCCTCTACAATTATAGTGGGGGAATTTAATACACCATTATCAGTGTTAGACAGAACATCTCAAAAGAGGATCAAGAAAGAAACAGAAACCTTGAATAATACCTTAGAGAACCTAGACCTAATAGACATATACAGAACATTACACCCAAAAACAGTGGGATACACATTCTTCTCAAGCACACATGGATCATTCTCCAGGATAAACCACATTCTAGGCCACAGAACAACTCTCAAAAATTTCAGAAAGATTGAAATTATACAAAGTAATTTCTCTGACCACAATGGAATGAAGCTGGAAATCAGTAAGGGGCAGAGAAGCAGATTAGGCTCAAAGATCTGAAAGTTGAACAACACACTCATAGACAATCAGTGGGTCAAGGAGGAAATTTCAAAAGAAATCAGTAACTACGTTGAAATGAATGAAAATGACAACACAACATATCAGACTTTTGGGATGCAGCAAAAGCAGTGCTGAGAGGTAAATTTCTAGCCATAAATGCCTATATTAAAAGAGAAGAAAGAGCTAAAATCAAAGACCTAACTGCATATCTGGAGGAATTATAAAAAGAACAACAAACTAACCCCAAACAAGTAGAAAGAAGGAAATAACAAAGATTAGAACAGAGATAAATGAAATTGAAAATAAGAAAACACTATATAAAAATTAACAAAATCAAAAGCTGACTCCTTGAGAAGATTAGTAAAATTGACAAGCACTTAGCTAGACTAACAAAGAAAAAAGAGAAAAGATACAAATACATAAAATAAGAAACAAAGAAGGGGATATCAACACTGACCCCACAGACATAAAAAGTATCATAGGAAGATACTTTGAAAATGTGTATGCCAAGAAGATAGATAATTTAGATGAAATGGACAAATTTCTAGAAACACACAAGCAGCCTACACTGATGAAAAAAGAAATTGATGAACTTAATAGACCTATCACAAGCAACGAGACTGAATTAGTCATCAAAAACCTCCCAATTAAGAAGAGCCCAGGACCAGATGGCTTCACAGGTGAATTCTACCAGTCATTCCAGAAAGAACTAACACCAACCCTGCTTAAACTCTTTCAAAAAATAGAAGTGGAGTTAATATTGCCTAACTCATTCTATGATGCCAAAATCACCCTGATTCCAAAGCAACACATAGATGCCACAAGAAAGGAAAGCCATAGACCAATCTCTCTAATGAACCTAGATGCTAAAATCCTTAACAAAATACTTGCTAATCATATTCAACAACACATCAAATGAATTATACATCATGACCAAGTGAGTTTTATCCCTGGTATGCAAGGATGATTCAACAAATGAAAATCAATCAATGTAATACACCACATTAACAGATCAAAAGAAAAAAATCACATGATCATCTCTATTGATATAGAGAAAGCATTTGATGAAATACAGCACCCTTCCTTGATAAAAAATACTTCAAAAGATAGGAATAGAAGGAAACTTCCTCAACATGACAAAGGGTATATATGAAAAACCCACCAATAACATTATATTCAATGGTAAAAAGCTAAAGGTTTTCCCTCTAATATCTGGAACAAGACAAGGATGCCTACTGTCACTGCTCTTATTTAACATTGTGTTTGAAGTACTTGCTCAAGCACTTAGGCAAGGATAAGATATAATTAGAAAGGAAGAAGTAAAAATTTCACTATTTGCAGATGACACAGTTGTATGCATAGAAAGCCCTGAGAAATCAATAACAAAACTTCTAGAGCTGATTAATGAGCTCAATACAGTGGCAGGATATAAGATCAACACTCAAAAATCAGTAGCATTTCTGTACACCAACAATGAGCAGTCTGAGGAGGAAATCAAGAAAAAAATCACATTTTAAATAGCAAGTAAAAGAATCAAATACCTAGGAATAAACTTAACTAAAGATGTAAAAGACTTGCATGCAGAAAACTGCACATTATTAAAGGAAATCAAAGAAGACTAAATAAATGGAAGAATTTTCCCCATTCATGGATAGGAAGACTAAACATCATTAAGATGTCTATCCTACCCAAACTGATTTACATATTTAACACAATCCCAATAAAAATGACCACAGCATTTTTTGCTGAATTGGAAAAGCTAACTATGAAATTTATTTGGAAGGGCAAGAGGCTGCCAATCGCCAAAGACATAATGAAAAAGAAAAATGAAATTGGAGGAATCACACTGCTTAACTTTAAAACACACTACAAAGTTACAGTTATCAAAACTGCATGGTATTGGCATTGGGATAGACATACTGACCTATTGAACAGAACTGATATAGATCTTCACATATATGGTCAACTGATGTTTGATAAGGCCACTAAGCCCACTCAACTGGGAGAGAATGGCCTCTTCAACAAATGGTGCTTGGAGAACTGGATATCCATATCCAAAAGAATGAGAGAGGATCAGCATCTTACACTGTATACAAAAATTAACTCAAGACGGATCAATGATCTAAATATAAGTGCTAAGACCATAAAACTCCTGGAAGATAATGTAGAGAAGCATCTCCAAGATATTGGGAAATGGTTTAAAAAATTTTACACCCAAAGCACAAGCAACAACAACAAAAAATAGATAAATGGGACCGCCTTAAAATTAAAAATTTTTGTGCTTCAAAGGAGTTTGTCAAGAAAGTGAATAGGCAGTCTACTCAATGGGATAAAACATTTGGAACCATCTATCCAATAGGGTCTAATATCTAGCATATATAAAGAAATCCTACATCTTGAAAATAAAAAGACAAACAACCCATTTAAAAATGGGCACGTGACTCTCTCTAAGCCAAACTCAGCATATAAATGCATTACCTATCCCACAGTGTGGGACATGACTCCCTGGGATAAGCCTCCCTGGCACCAAGGGATTACTACCAAGCACCAGCTGGTGATGCAACTGGAAAAAGACTTTGAATAAAAGGGGGAAAAGGTAAAAACAAATGAGTTTATAGGGCTAAGAGACTTCAAAGTGAGTCAGGAGGTCATCAGAGAGGTAACGCTTATGCATGTCTCAGCAGGATATCAAAGACTACCAAAATAGATACTACTCCAAATAGTAGGGCTCCTGAAGGCTCTGGAGACACCCAGGTCCTACAGTCATGGCAGATAGCTCCGGAATTTGGTGCCCTGCCAGTGGGCTCTACTTTGGAGTTTGTGCTCCCGAGTGTGACAGAGTTGGACTCAGATGTGACTTCTCTACACATGCCTCTTCTTCTTTCCCTTTTATTTGAACCTATAGTTGGTGCTAGAATTGGTAGGTGTACATCCAAGAGACTTGAATCTCTGGGCTGTCCATATGCCAGCTGGGTCCTGAGTCTCAGTGGAGTTGCAACACCTACTCTCCAGTTCATTGTACTCACCCAGGACAACTAACAAGGAGGTGAGGATGGACAACCACCACACCAAGGAACCGAGAGAGTCTACACTGCAAGCAAGAGAGTTCCATCCATCAACCATATGGGATTGAAGGCTCCTCTCACTTAGAGGTGGAACGGGCATCACCATCCCAGAATCCTCAGGATTGAGGAATAAAATATGGACTAGAGTGGACTTACTGGTATTCTACTATAAATTAATTGTGATGCTAGCAATGGAAGAAATTATATCATGGAAGTGGAGACAGTGGCTACTGGAGGTTCTGAGATCAGGGAGAGGGAAAAAGAGATGTAATATGGGGGCATTTTCAGGACTTGGAATTGTCATGAATGACATTGCAATGACAGATACAGGCCATTATATATCCTGCCATAACCTACAGAATTGAGTGGGAGAGAGTGTAAACTACAATGTAAACTATAATCCATACTTAGTGGCAATGCTCCAAAATGTGTTCATCAATTGCAATGAATGTACCACACTAATGAAAAAAATTGTTAATGTGGGGAAAAGTGGGATGTGTGGTGAGTGGGGCATATGGGAATCCCTTATATTTTTTATGTAGCATTTTATGTAATCTAAGTATCTTTTAAAAATAAATTTAAAAAATATTTTTTAAAAATGGGCAAGTGATTTGAATAAACACTTCACCAAAGAAGAAATACAAATGGCTAAAAAGCACATGAAAAGATGCTCAACATCACTAGCTATTAGGGAAATGCAAATCAAAACTACAATGAAATGTCATCTTCCTCCCTTAGACTGGCAGCCATTAAAAAATCAGAGAAATACAAGTGTTGGAGAGGATGTAGAAGAAAGAGAACACTTACCCACTGCTGGTGGGAATGTAGAATGGTGCAGCCATTGTGGAGGACAGTTTGGCGGTTCCTTAGAAAGCTAAATATCAAACTGCCACATGATCTAGCAATCTCACTGCAGGGAATATACTCAAAAGAATTGAAAGCAGGGACATGAACAGATATATGCACACCAATGTTCATAGTGTCATTACTCACTATTGCGAACAGTTGGAAGCAAGCCAAATGTCCATCAACAGATGAATGGATAAGCAAACTGTGGTATATACATACAATAGAATATTACTCAGGTGTAAGAAGGAATTCATTATTAACACATGGGATAACATAGATGAATCTTGAAGACCTTATATTGAGCAAAGTATCCAATCACTGAAGGACAAATATTACATGACCTCACTGATATGAATTAAGCAAATTGAGCAGACTCACAGAGCTAGAGTCTGGAAGACAGGTTTACAGGAGACAAAGGGAGTAGAGGCTGGTGAGCCAATGCCCATATGGGCAAAATCTATGATAAGGTGGAAGGGTGTAGTTTTGCAGTGCATAAGCATGACAGTGGTGCAGTGATGTTATTGGGTTCAGCAGTGCTGGTCTGTGAGTAGGAGTAGGGTGGGGGGGGTTGGTTTGGACTATCCATGGAACTGTGGGGAGGGTTGGGGGGAGGGGCAGGTGACCTCTGGGGATTTTCATGTCTGTGGTTAAAACTAGAATGTTGGGAATCTTGTTTCAGAAAATATGGCAGTGGAGGGTTACTGGAGTAGGGTGTTGGATGTAGGGGATATGTGGGACAGGGCGCACCTGGGGCAGGTTTCTATGGAATATGTAAGTGTTCATCTTGTCTTAGTGTGTTATATCAATGGGTGGAGACCTACACAGCAAACAAAAAAATATCAAACTCCCATCCTGGGGAGTCTTGTTATGTTCTCAATTAGAGGGACAAGTATCCCTTGAGAACCTAGGCAGTACCCAATAAAAGAAAACAGACTAATATGTCAAATCCTCAATATTATTCCAAGTAACTATGAATCTTATTCTTTAAAAATTGAAACTTAGTGGTTATCAGGTTCTGAAGGGAGGGCGAAGGAAGAATTGAATAGATGGAATGTAGGGCATTTTAGAACATTAGAATTGTTCAGCATGATCTTGCAATAATGGATACAGGCCACTTCTAATTTTGTCAAAATCTATAAAACTGTACAATCCAAACTGTAAAACATAATGTAAACCATTGACCATGGTTACTAGCAATGCTTCAATATTTGTACATCAATTGTAACAAATGTACCATCTACATGTAAAACATTATTAATAGGGGAGAGGGGAACAGGGGGAGGGCATTGGGTATACATGAATCCCCTATATTCTCTATATGACTTTTCTGTATCCTAAAGCCTCTTTGAAGATAAAATGAAAGAAATAAGACACTAGGGGAGTAAATGGAAGAAAATGTCACTGTATATACAAGAGAACAGATCTTATAGTGATGAAAGACCAATGTCTAAAAAATGTTTTTATTATTTCAAAAATTTGTAATTTTTTGTATTTTATTGGTTATTTTAAAAATTATTTAATTTTCTTATTAATTTTATTCAGTTATTTTGTTGGCTTCCTTTTTGGAGAGGTTTTGGATCATAGGAGGGTCACAACAGTGGCAGAGAAGGATCACTGGTGCAGGATATCAGTGATGGGAGATGCATGGGAAGGGGTTCACTGGGGGCATACCTCTAAGGCATATTAATATGTTCAAGTGTTCATGGGACACTGTCTTGGTGGTGGAGATCCACACACTAACAGAAAGAACATTGAATTCCCATCCTCTAATAGGACAGCAAAAACCCTCTGAGTGCAAGGACAGTGCCTAGTGAAGGAAGACAGACCATTACGCCATGTTCTTGATATTGATGATTGTACTTATGAACATTTTCTTGTGAAATTGAAACTTAGCCTAGTATTATATATTGCCTAAGTGTTACCTCCTGAAAGCCTCCTTTTTGCTTAAATATTGCCTTTCTCTAAACCAAACTCAGCATATAAATGCAGCACTTTCCCTGGCATGGGACATGACTCCCAGGGATGAACCTCCCTGGCACCAAGGAATTATTACCAAGTGCCAACTAGCAATGCAAATGGAAAAAGACCTGACCAAAAGAGGGAAATGGAAAATACAAATGAGTTTTTATGGCTAAGAGATTTCAAAGTGAGTCAGGAGTTCATTCCAGAGGTTACACGTATGCACGTCTCATCAGGATCTCATTGACTGCCACAGTAAACAATGCCTCAAACAGCAGGGCTCCTGAGGGCTTTAGAGACATCCAGAAACTATAAGCAGGGCAGACAGCTCAAGAATTTGGCACCCTGTGAGTGGGTTTTACTTTGGAATTTATTCTTCCCAGGGTAACAGAGTTAGATTCATTTTTAGGTTCTCTACACTTGGCTCTTCTGCCCCTTTTATTTGAACATATAATTATCACTATACTTGATAAATATGTGTTCCAGAGCCTTAAATCTTTAATACATCCATGTGACAGTCGAGCCCTGAATTTCTGCAGAGTAGCAACACCTACTCTCCAGTTCACTGGACTCAACCAGGACAACTAATGAGGAGATGATGATGGACAACAACCATCCCAAGGACCAGAGAGTGTCTGCAATGGCAAGCAAGATAGTTCCAACCATCTGCCCCTTGGGACCTAAACTCCCTCTCAATTAGAAGCAGAGTGGGCATAACCATCCCCAAATCCTCATGATTGGGGAATGAACAATGGACTAAAGCAGACTTATTATTATTCTACTATAGACTTATTATTCTAGCAATGGAAGAACTCTCATCATTGATATAGAGACAGTGGCCACCAGAGGTTCTGAGGGATGGGAGAGGGAAGAATAGATGTAATACAGGGGCATTTTCAAGACATTGGAGTTGTCCTGCATGACATTGCAGTGATGGATACAGACCATTGTATATTTCGTCTTAACCCACAAAATTGTGTGGGACCGTGTGTAAACTATGATGCAAACTGTAATCCATAGTTAGTAGCAATGCTACAATATGTGTTTGCCAATTGTTACAAATGTAACACACTAATGAGGGATGTTATTGGTGTGGGAAAATGTGAGAAGGGGAGGAGTGGAGCATATGGGAATCCTTTATATTTTTTATGTAACTTTCATGTAATCTAAAGTTTCTTTAAAAACAAAAAATTAATTTAAAAAGAGACTATAAACAAGCTACATTATGACAGAAAAGTGATATCTTGCCAAATTTGCCTTTAAATTAACATATTACATCTTCCTTAATTGTTTTGATTTTAAGTGCCAGCTAAACTACATATTAGAGAAATTGGTAAAAAAAAAAAAAAAGTATATTTTAAAGAAAAAGCAGAGTACATGTAGGAGGTGAAAAATATCATAACTGTAATATGAGGAAATAAAAGAAATAACTTTCATTTTGTACCATAAAAATCACATGGGACTGCTATTGCATTCTGAGGACAAGAAAATGTACTACCAAATATGTTTTGCTATTATCTGAAATCTCCATAAGAATTGTGTGTATGTAGTTTTAGGAAACACAAAAACTAGAGTACCTGCTGACATCAGAACAACTTGATGATATAGACTACATTGAGTGGTGTTTGTTTTTTAAGGTTAGGCAAGGGGAGTAAAGATTTTATTGAAGAATGAGAGAAACAAAAAAAATGTGCACAATCCCAGACATGGGTGCAGGCGTGCCACAGGGTGAGACATGTGCATGGGGCCCCAGGCTAGGCCTTTTTAAGACTTTCTTCCTCCCCTTTCCTGATATTGAGGAGGGGCCACAACTCTTTGCTGTTGATTAGTTGCTTTAAGGTTCCCAACTGTTAGCTCTCAGGGGACCAAGAGGAGGACTTTTGTTTGGAGTTTTCCGGGTCCAATGAGGAGGCCTTTTGGAGTTATCCCAGGCTTCCTCTAGTATTTTTACAGTGTAGCTGCCTAGAAGTTGCTCATCCAAATCAAATGCAGCATGGTCTTCCTAGATGGACAAAAGTTTTCACTGAAACTCATATATTAAGAATATTTTTGAGTGGAGTTTAGGAATGAAGCTCATTCTGTTATAATTGGTTGCACCTTAAATGTTCTTCAATTAGCTAGTGCAGATCAGTCAAGGACTAATATCCAGGGTACTGGAATATTCAGAGTAATAAATTGCCTCTGCATTTGATTAAATGCAAAATGAAGTTGATGTGTTTAATCAACCACAAATGCACTTTTACAGAAATAAGTACACTTTAACTCATGGACTGTTCTAACTTTTCTGTAGCAAGGGAAAACGTTCAACATATTTACCTGGCTAATAATAAAAATACCATGATACTGTAGAGGAGATTTGTTCTGCCTATTTCTACTCACAGTAATATCTACACAGGGTTACCAAACTCATCATGTTATTGAGTGAAACAAAATAGCCCATTATTTTTCCTATAAGATTACAGATATTTTTATGCTTAGGTAGGTGAAACTTAGTAGAATAACAATCCAGAAGTAGTGAAATATCTAACCTATTAAAGATAATTGAATCAAGTAAATAATTTTAAATCGTAAGCTTTGAGAAAAGAATAGCAATAGGTAAAGCAATGAATTATCCTTCCCTTTTATTACAGAGAAAGATAAATATCAAGGCAGATTATTCAATCTATTAATCCAGCCCTTACCTTTCTTCTTTACTGTTTACTGATTTGTTTTTTTTGTTTTCATGTCCACCATCCTTTTAAACTAAACATGCTTAAAACACATTATGTGTCCTTTCCAAGATCAGTCCACCCTCAAGTTTTTTATTTTTGTCAAAGTTATTGTCATTCTCCAAATTAAATTGGTTCTTCTCCTTGAAGGAAACTCTGGCCTCTCCCTTTTTCTGGATTCTCTGTCATAATAACATTTATATTATTGTTATTGAAACAAATCATAGAGTTCTATTCAAATTCTTTACATCCTTTCTATTTCAGTCTTTACCATCTGGGAGAAAGGCAGTAGAGCAGCTGATTTGTGATCCATTTACCCCCTTTTCCTGAGGAAATGCCCCCAGCAGGTGGGAAAGAAAAGGCCAGTGCCCCCTTTCTAATCTTCACAAGTAGACCTCTGGATTAATAATTAATGATATTTGCCAGGAGGACGAGACCCTATCTCTGAACCAAGAGCAGGATATTCCTGGCAAAGGATTATCTATAATCAAAAGAATCCTCGATCTACAATGCATGGCTCCCTAGAAAATGTCAGGTAGGCTATAAAATTCTCTCGATTATAAAATAGAGATGTTTCATAATTAAATGCCACTACTGAGTAAGGGGGATCATGTGAACCACATATAGAGACCTTATCTATTCTGGGACAGAGAGAAGGACCTGAAAAGCTGTCCTTGACATTCCAGAACTCTCCCTGTATCATCTGGGCCTTTTGATTGCTAGTTAATTTTGATAATTAGATCTCTTATGAGAGTCTGTCTTGACATTCTGATCCTATGTATTAACTCATCATCTATCTACTACTTGCATTAACCAATATTGCTTCCTATCCCCTTCAATCCCCTATGAAGACTATCTCATACTAATTTTTCTTGGCTGCCATTTTTTATCATGTATCTTCCTTGCTCAAATATCACTGGTATCCCAAGGCACATCTTAGCAATGTTTCAAAGGTAATGATAAAGTTTCATTTATTAAACTGTATGAGGAATGCATAGTGTTCATTTTATTAAGATTCTTGATATCCTACATAAATGTTAATATTATTTTACATATTTAATTTTTAATACAATCAGTTATAAACTCATTTTAAAGCCTCAAGTGGTGAACTAGTAATGTTAAACATATGCAAATAATTAATGTTTATTCACGTTAATTTGTAGAAAGTCGGTTATATTTTTAAAAAATTAATCTGTGGTGGGCTCATCAGTAGTCATCACTTAAAATTGAAAGCTTACAAGTTGGTGTTTCCAGGGTTTTTCATTGTAATTTCATCCACTTTCACAGTTATAATCATCACCTAGGTGCTGATGGTTCCCCAAAATTAAATTTTTTTCTTTATTAGAGAAGTTGTGGCTTTATAGAACAATCATACATAGACTATCAGATTCCCATATACCACCCCACCACCAAAACCTTGCATTGTTGGCAAAAGACAACTTCTTTGATGGTTAATGAGCACCTCCAAGGCTACATAAATAAATCTAAATTTAACTTCCTCTACAATACACATATTCTTCTTTCATGGTTAATTGCCTCTCATTCAAGACAGAAACTTGAAAGTTATTTACAAATGACTCCTTCTCCATCCCAATAACAATCAATAACTAAATCTTACTACTTTTACCTCCTTAATATTTGTTGAATTTGTGCTCTCCCCTCCTTTCATTGTACAGGGACATGTTATTAAGGGCCTCAACTTGTTAGTGGGTGTATGATTACAATTGTAAACATATGAATCCAATACTATATAATCCCCTTCTCTTTAGTCTTGCCCATCTAAAATCCATCAGCCACACTGCTTTCAGTATGAGCTGTTTAAATTCATATATGACTTCCCTTCTTAAAACCTTCATTAGTTCCCACCATCTAATCCCAGCCTTCCCTGTTGCTGTAAATTCATTTGCTATGACCTAGTTTCTGTTTATGCTCTAATTATACCACAACCATGAGACTTTGTTCATAAATTCTTATGCCTGGAATATGTTTTTGCATAGCTATTTACCTGCTAACAACCATTCACCTTTCAAGCTTATATTCTCTGGAAACTTTGGGGTGCCACTCCTTTCTGCTGCTATGGCTTTCTGTGAATATTTCTATCAATAAACTTTTGATATTTCATTTAACATGTTTACACCTCTGTCTTCTTCCCTAAGCTATAATATCCTAAAGTATATAGACTGTAATTCATCGTTGTACTCCTTTCTTTGTACATAAAACAGGTTAGCTCATAGTATGTGCTCCACAAATATTAGTTTAAATAGACTGTGGAACTGTTGGATAATTAGGCTTATTACCTGAGGAATAGCCTCACTCTGTTTGCACAGCCCCTTTGAGACTGCAATTTGGGATTAATGTTCTGAATTATTTTCTGTGTCCTGAGCTATCGAGAGAGAGCTATTCTGCTGTGTTCCAAAACAGGTGTGTTTTAACTCCTTTTGATTAGAATATTAACTTCCTGATTGGGGAGTGTTAGGGAAGCCACAGACAACTGTCAAGTGGCCGTTGCCCAGACCGCACCTACCCCCACCTCCTCCTCTGGGGAAGTCATAAGCCCACCGTAAGTGGCCATCCTCCAGCCTTCAGCTGCCCCCACTTCCTTTTCTATTGTTCTCTACTCCACAGACCGGGAAAATGTTAAGTCTAATGGAAAAGCCATTAAACCTTAAACCTGAAACAAGTAGTCCCAGATGCTGATCAAGGCAGGAATTCTCATGGCAGAGCTCACTACCCCCAAGATGGGTAAAAACTATACTCAAACTGTATAGATTTGTCCCTCTTATTCTGAGAGAAGTGAGTTCCATCGACCTGACCCAGAGCAGATTTTATCCACCTGAAGAGACAGGTGTGATGAGACTTATTCTCCCTCCTCTTTTGGACTCTTTGTGCCATGTTAGTAACAAAGAGGTTGTTTGCCCTTCTGGCCTCTTCATGCTGTGCAAATAATAAAGAGATTTTTTGCTGAAACTTTCTGTTGTGGCTATGATCCTGTATTCCCATGATATACTGTTGTAGCAACTTACTCTACAGGGAGTTGGAAAACAGAGTTCTACATGGATTAGGACTAAAGATACCATGGCACTTCCTGTGCATGACCATTAAACTTTCTCCCTGGCTGCAAAATTCAAGGATATTAAAGTTTAATTACTTCATGCTGACTATTGAGAAACAGCTCACCTTAAATTTCAAGTTATGTTTTTTAGATTTTGGAAACTTGAGTAAAATTAGAATAAGAAACTTAGGGGTAATAGTACGTGAACACAAACTAGTGAAGATTATGTTTTGGATTCAAATAGAGTGGTGTTCATATTCTATATCCGATTCTTACTAACGATACAACTCTGGCTAAGTAATTTAACTTACTGAGCCTCAATTTTCCCACCTGCAAAATGAAGGGCTTAATACATAAAGTTGTACCAGATAGTTTTTTAGGCAAATTGGATCAATCATTTAGTAACAGATAACTCCCATTGTATTAGTCTGCCAAAGGGGTGCCAATGCAAAGTACCTGAAAACTGTTGGCTTTTATAAAGTATTTATTTGGGGTAAAACCTTATAGTCCCAAGGCCGTAAAAAGTCCAACTCAAGGCACCATAAGAGGTGCTTTCTCACCAATGTCAGCTGCCACATGTTGACGCAAGATGACAGGGGATCTCTCCCTAGTCTCTCCATCCCCTCCGGACTTCCTCTTCCTCTTGAGCTCCATGGGTTCAGCCTCTTGATGCTTCCTGCATAAAGGATCCTGTAGTCCTTTCTCTCCTGGCATAGGGTTTGTTTCTTCCCAGGCCTCCTATATCAGTCTCAGCTGTTCTGCTCTCTTCCCAATTTCAGCTGTAAGCTGTCAGGCAAATGGTCATCTCTCCCCAGGGCCTCAGCTGTTTGAGCCTTCCCTTTCTGTCACATGGCAAGATGAAAAATAACAGAGCTTTCTCTTTTTTTGTGTCTTTGTATTGAATATCTGTTTATATCAGGCCTAGCAGGGGGGCAACCTGAGTCATGCCTTACTGACATAGTCGAATCAGAAGCCCAAAAGAAATCTTAACAGGTAATCTAATCAAAGGTCCTTCAACTGAATTTAATACAATAAAAGGGTATCACACTCAGAGGAATAGATTAGTTTACAAACATAATCTTTCTCTTTTTGGGATTCATAAAATAATCTCAAACTGCTATATCCATTTTACATCAACTCTTTTATCTAATAGAAAAAGAGGGGACATTGCCTGTGTCAGAGATCCCCAAGGCCATCCCCAGGTTTGATGATTCACTAGGAGAACTCACAGGACTCAATGTATAGTCATACTCATAGCTATGATTTCTCACAGCAAAAGGATACAAATCAGAATCATCAAAAAGAAAAGGTGCATGCAGCAAAGCCTAGAAGAAACAGGCAAAGTTTCCAAGAGTCCTCTCCCATGAAATCACACAGGTCATGCTTAATTCTTCCAGCAATGAATTGTGACAAGACATATGAAATATTATCTAACAGGAAGGCTCAGTAGAGAGTCAGTGTTCATTTTTTTAATTGGGGGCTGGTCACATGGGCTCAGCCAGCTTACTGTGTAGCAAAATGCCAGAAAGAAAGCAGGTTTTCATCATAAACCATATTGTCTGCAAGGCCAGTTTAGGCACAGTGAGCCATGCTTACTTAATATAACATTTGTATGATATTATATGCTAGTTCATGAACCCAATATGTTTCTCCATGTATTCCAATTTTCTTTAGTGTCTTTCATAAATCTCAGAATCCCTGTATGAAGATGCTTTTGGAAATTTATTTTAAACACCATATAGGGAAGTGGGTGTGGCTCAATGGATAGAGCTCCCGTTTACCATATGGGAGGCCCCGGGTTGGCTTCCCGGGGCCTCCTTGTGAGGGCAGGCCAGCCAGCCCGCGCTGCGCTGTGGGCTGATGCAGCAAGACCTCACAGCAGGAAGTGGGTGTGGCTCAATCGATAGAGGCCCCGTTTACCATGCGGGAGGCCCCGGGTTCGCTTCCAGGGGCCTCCTTGTGAGAGCAGGCCGGCCTGCGCGGCGCAGTGGGCTGATGCAGCAGGACTTCACAGCAAGGGGGAGATAAGCAGACACGGAAGAAACACACAGCGAATGGACACAGTAAAACACAAGCAGCAAGGGGGGGAGATAAATAAATAAATAAATCTTTTTAATAAATAAATAAATAAATAAACACCGTATAGATCATGAAGAATCACGAGTTTTCTAAAGTTTATATTTATACATAGTTACATTTCATCTGCATTACAACAATCAACAGACAGCATATATTAGTTTCTTGAAGGCAAATAAGATATTACATGCAAATTCTGATTTTTAAGTTTTTCACAGAATTTAAAAATCACCATTTAAAAGCCTTCAAAACGGAATGTGCTGCAACTTCAAGTATTCCTCTTAGATACCTTAGAGGAGTCTTTTAGTGTCTTCAGGCACTGGCACTTGAAAATTTCCAACCCAAACAAACGAAGAAAATTTAAAAACCTTTGGTGTACCCTTCCTAATGATCTTCATTACTAAACTCTTCTCCAAATCTCTCACCCTTATTTTTTCCTTTCAGGCTGCAGCACCCCCTTTAGTATCTCTTGTAAATCTGGTCTTTTGGTAACATATTCTATCAGTTTTTGTTTGTCTGTGAAGACTTTGAACTCACCTTCATTTTTGAAAGACAGCTTTGCTGGATACAGAATTCTTGGCTGGCAGTTTTTCTCTTTCAATACCTTAAATACACCATAACACTTTCTTCTCTCTCCATGGTTTCTGATGAGAGGTTGGCACTTAATCTTATCTAGTTTCCCTTGTATGTGATGCTTTTCTTTTCTTTTGCTGCTTTCAGAATCCTTTCTTTATCTCTGATAATTGTGCAAGAATAGCCAGAAATAGCAGCTATATACAGCAGGGGAAACAAAGAGATTGAGAGGGGAAGAATTTCCTTGTTTGTCTGGTTTTTGTTTATTATTATTATTATTGAAATAATGAAAATGCTGTAATAATGATTGACGTGATGAACACACAACTGTGTAATTATACCAAATATCATTGATTGTACATTTTGCATAAATTCTGTGCTTTATTAATATGTATCAATAAAATTTATTTGTTTTAAATAAACAGAGTGGGTTGGGGGGAAAAATACACCAAATGTAAGATATGGACTATAGTCAGTAGTAATATTTTGACGATGCTCTTGCATAGTTTGTAGCAAATGTATCACAACAATGCAAAATATTATTGGAGGGGTGATGTATGAGACCCCTGTATGATGTTATGCCTGTTTATTTTGTAAGTTTACAACTTTTACCATACACTGATTGTTTATGTATGTTCATGTATGAATGATATACTTCAATAAGAAATATATTTAAAAATCCATCAAGGAGGCAAGCTTTATAAATTCTTTCAGTGAGAAAATAAAGGCTTAATCACAACATTTATCTAATAAGCACCTTTTCTTTCATTTACCATGAGTGACAGGGTGAGTGTGATTTTGCTGACAACTGTGTTCTCCATGTTCGGTTTATGCATTTCAGGATCTCTGCTTATGCTGCGATTCTATTAGAATTCACTTCACTAATAGCATGCAGTTAAACTTAACATAGTCTTTCTAGTTAACCTACAACTCTATAAACTTTCTAACTTTTCAAACATGGATGAACCTGGTTCACCATATTGTACTGAGGGCCTATTGTGAAACTGGAAACTTTCCTTTAAACATAAGAGATACAATTAAATTGCAGCCAGCATCAGATTCCTGACATCCCCAGAGCATGGCACTTTGAATATTCTGAGATGTAAGAGCTACAAGGATATTCCATAAATATTGAGCTAGATATATTTCATTGAACTTAACCCATTTTAATAATTTCTAGCTAATACTTATGAGTCTTCAAACAGAAAGCACTGTTCTAGACCCTTAACATGACCAACCCACAATTTTCCAAAATAATGTGTGAATACAACATAGCCTCATGCTGCTTTATTGCCCAATAAACTACAAGGTTATAGATTAGACAATCTGATAAATCCGCTGATGGTTTTGTGGTTCTATGATCAGTGTGCAAGGATTTTTATAACTCAATAAAACTCAGGACAGTTTTATAACCCAAGATTAAAACTGTGCTAAAGAGAAAAGGAAAAAAAGGCATACATATAATATAAAAGAAAAATCTTCAGAAGTTACAGAAAGATTTATTTACACATTAAATTACACATATCTAGAATTGAGACCATTGCAAAGAATTGATATTTGTTATTATAGCCCTAAGGTACTGCTTAATCCTAAATGCCTTCAGGAAAAAAAAATTTAAATTCTGAATAGTATGGTTATGATGTTAATTGTATTTTATGATATCCATTTTTTATTGTTAATTGGAAAATTCAAATAATACATCTTGTTTTTCTTAGTATTCCAGGGTAATTAGAAATTATTTCATTAAGAAATTTGAAAAGGGAATTTTAAAGATGCCCTTCCAAAAAAAAACAAAAACTGGCTATAACTTGTTATTGCATGTTCTTCCGGAAATGCCCATAGTTTTTTAAGACAATAGTTTTAGTACACATGTCCATTAATTTTCAAATGCATGTGCAAATTTGAAAATCTATTAAGTGTTGATTTATTTGGGACATGTTTAGTTTTTATTTTTCAGTATCACTTAAGAGAAACCTGAACTGAGTTAGCATTCTATTTGCCATATGAAATACAAAATCATTAAAAAAACATTGCATGTTTATATTTGTATCTTTGTCTTTTCAAAGAACAATTGTTTGGAGGACTGTATTTTTATATATCATTCTTATAATTAATAGAAGGCCCGTATAGAAAGAGAGGACAAAAAAGTTTAAGGATTTATATACCAGTAATCTAGCTAGCTAACTAAAAAGCCAGCTTCATTTGAGATTTTTTTTTCAGTATCACTTAAGATAAACCTGAAATGAGTTAGCATTGCATTTACATGTTATTTGAATTATGAATTTTATCTTAACTCTTTAATAAAAGTAAGATTTTGATCAGAGAAATACCTCAAGGAAAACTATCATATTGAATGATAGAATTACCCAGAATTCCTTTGAATAAAATGTCCATTATTCTTTGGATTATTAATGATAACTCTATACTGCTGAAAAATAATGCTCCCATATGCTTTGTGTTCTCTCTAGAGATAAGCTGAATTACTCAGAACACTGAAGACATCTATTTTACTGAATAGAAATGAATCACCTAAGGGAACCAGGAACTCACTACTTGGAGGAAGTATTGTTCATATATTTTCATTCCTGTTAGAAAATTCAAAATGCCTGCCTTATAAAATTGCCGTCATGTTAGATTAAATCAGAGGGGACTGTTTTCTTTATTATACTGCTTTTGCTTTGCTTATTTATACTTTATATAATTCACACTTTTACTTTAAATTCCACTTTAGAAGATATCATAAATTAGCTTGTCAGATACAATTCAAACCAGAAAAAATTGATGGTGTAATTAGAATAAAGCTGGTACACTTAAATTTGGCCTAGAAAGATCCATTAGGAAAAACCTATAGCATAAAGCATCCAACCCCATAGGGATTGTACCCCAGATCTGTTCACTGTTTTCCTTCATTGGTTATGGAATTACCATTCTCTTGAGCTTTTAGATTGCATCACCTTAAAATTAGATATGGGGGAGAATTTAAAATTCTAAAAATAGCTTAATCTCATGCCTGGATTAAGTTTAGTTCCATAATCTAAACTCCTGAACATTTGTCAATGTCTCTCAACTTGGTTTCATTCTCTCTCAAATAAGAAAAACAAGATAGCAATTAAAACTCTGTTTAAATGTTGGTAAAGAATATTCACCAATCTCACAGCTGATTGGTTCACAAAACAATGAAGTCACAAGAAGTCCTTTCTTTCATTTTTGTTTCATATTTCTAGATTATAAACTTACTTTCATAAGTATTTAAAGAAGAGTGACTCTTCTATTCTCTGCCAAATTTCTTTGGCAAATCATCCACTACTGTATTTTTCAATGTGCTCTTCAATGCAACATTTTCCATCTCAAAGTAATTATTTTAAAATTTCTGCATAAAACAGTTATCACTCTTTACCATAGCTATGAAATGCAATGCTAATCCCCAACCACAATTTTCATTGTCTTGAAAATTCTTGGATTTATGAAGTGAATTAAGCAAAAGTATATAAATGGCTGAAAGCCAGCCTCTAAGCATTACTGGGAAGAAATAACTCATAAATATCTTGGTAATGCCATCTTTGCATATAATAAACAACATTATCTAAACTGATAATCTTATATTGAAATATGATCGTGGAATAAGTAATTATCTTTCTAGGCAAACTTAAATAAAATATTACAATTTTAAATTCCCTAATGGCATAATGGTAAGAAAAAGCAGCAAACGTCTCAGTGCCTCAAAGTTTCATACTTAAGATCTAGTAAAATATTATTTGAAGTGGTTTGTGTGGCCTCAGACAGATTATTTGGATTTCAGTCATGGTTTAGCTTTATGGCCTCAGTCATGCTAATTACCTTTGCTGAATTTGCTTCCTTATCAATAATATGAAGATTTTTTTGAAGGTTAAATAAGAATGGAGGTGTAAAAAGCCATGTCTTGTTGGCTTAATTAAAGCAAGAAAGCTATTAAATGAAACACGCCTCACCCAGTATCTCAGTTTGCCAGGCTGCTATGCTCCTGGCTCTTCCCGGTGGCTTTCTCTCCCCATGTCTGAATTTATTCTGCTTATACAGGACTCCAGTAATCCGGATGAAGGCCCACTCATTAAAGTTCTGTTCTACCACCTCACTGAAATGGAAGGAGCAGGTGGAGGAGAAACAGGATGGCTGCAGAGCCTGTTCTCCAGCAGAGTGATGGCCTGGGTATGCTCCTGTGGTTAGATTACAGAGCACCGGCAGCTGATAAACTTACAGGTATATTTTAGGCACAGACATGGGTGCTTTAAGGATTAAGAAACAGCATGTAGCAAATACTTGGGAAGGCATCTGTTCTTCCTAATTTTTTATAGAAACTAATAATGAGTCAAAGTCAGGATGATTAACACTGATATTGGGGGCACCAAGTGGCCTCTCAGAAACAGAAATGTACAAATGGAGCCAAAGAACACAAGAAAAAATTACAGCCTTAGTGACTGTAGTTGACTGACTGGATTAAGAGAATAAATGCAGTCACATATGAGTACTTCTGAAAATAACAAGGAATATATTGACTTATGTTCATCAACCTAGAGATGTGAGGGTTTATAGAATCCTAATTTAGATGTAAGGAGATTTATTTATATTTTTCAGACAGAGGCTGGTGAAGCCTAAACCATAGACCTTACATGTGACTTGTGCCTATTGTTTTCACAAAAAAATGGTAAATAATCATCAATAATAATAGATTCATTGACATCTCCTACTGTCTATTCTGAAATACAGCAAGAATTGAGACATTGAGAAGTTATCTGAACCAATGTTTTGCCTCCAGACTAAACTGTTTTTAAAAACTGGCATGTATATACAATCATTCACTGCTAACAAGTAGGAGTTTTGCGCATAATTTCCAAAGAGAGTGTTGCTGTCCCAAAAGTAAGTGGGTAAGGGCAAAAAAAAAACAGTTTTAAAATGTTCTTCATTTTCCTTATGAGTTATGATTTTTTTATTCACTCATATTGCATGGAGCAAATGTCAATGGATTTTGATAGCCAAAAAGAGTTGAAAACTGAAAGGGGATTTTTTAAAAAATTGTTCTAGTGGATAATATAATTCTAAATCTTTGAAGCCTGATTAAATCTTCAATCAAAAAATATTTCCATTGCAGGTTTTAAGAAGGAAGAGATTACATCAAGAAAGCCTTCATGAAGGAGGTAGAATTTGAGAAGGGTCTTAAATAATGGGTAGGATTCCACTGGCAGAGATGGGATGAAGTAGGAAGAGTAAACAGAATGAACAAAGAACCAGATGCAGGAAGGTGTGAGGCATTTCTTGGGAAAGGTGAGTGGCATATTTTGACTGTCGGGTTTGTTCATCTTTTTGGCTTTACAGAACTCTTAAGTTTGGAACCCTTTTTCTAGAAATAAAGGCACAAATTCATAATCACAAAAAATTTTCCAAATAACATAGCACAGTTACGAATATTTTTAAGGAAATGAACATAATCATCATTATATCATCAAGAAATCCACAATAACTTAGTAACAAACGCTGGTATCTACTGAGGGTGTATCTAATCTCTAACAACTATTCCATGCAGATATAAATGCAGATCCATTGCTATTTTAATTATTTAATCCATTTTGCTTAAGGTTTTTCTCTCTTGCTAGCAACTGGAGTTCTCTGATATCATGCAAATATGGGATAAGACTACATTATGAGAACTCCTTGGGGATTACATGGATATATATTTATATATATAATTTTGAAGGACACAGGCACTCAAAAAAAGAATAAATTTCAAAAGTAGTATTCCTGTCTCGTGGTAATTGTTATTCCCTCAATTTCCCATCATCTAAACCCTGTAATTCTTAATATTCATGAAGAGTGAGCCACTGTCATCCTATTAACACTGTTTTTTCCCATTTTCTTAACACAGTTATACTTCTGCCAAACACTGAAAAATAATGGAGTGCTACTTATGCTTTCTTTTTTATTGATGTACTCAGGAATGTTACTAGACATCCCTCAGAGTCCATGCAGTCTAGCCATGTAACAGTGTTAGGATGAGATTATACTCTGTTTGCCATTGTAATTTTAAAGTGCTTCAAATATGGTCCATTGTATATTTATCATTTGATAAATTGTATCAAGGAAAGAATCAATGAATCAACCATTATAAGTGCCACATTGTAACAACTGTTATTCCCAACAACTCAATGTAATAACATCGAAATATCAGATGGAGAAAATTAGTGTCTCCAAAATGCTAAGTAACAGTAATAAAAAGAACTGGTAAGTGAAGAAGCCAGCATTTGAACTTAGGTGGTCTTATTTCATAGCCCATTGTAACAGACATCTGTGGTGCCCAGGTCATAGCTCCTTGGCCTATCTATGATTTCATCCAAGGCTGCAGTGGACAGAACCAGCCAAGCTCAAACTCAGCTTTGACTCTTACTCAGTGTAGCACCTGCTGCATATCTTTCAAGTTTCTGCACAAAGCGAAGGAGCTTGCTCTTAGCCCAGCACAACTGCAACCCATAAATGTGTTAGGATTACTCTCAGAGGAGCAAATTTCAACCAATGGGGCACAGAAGCTGGTGAATTAATGCTTCCTGATTGTCTTTATGGTTAATTCTGGGAAACCTCCTGCATGTTTCTCAGGAGATCTCAGCAGAATCAAGTCCTCATTTCTCAGAGCAGAGGCCTTGAAAATGTATCTTAATATTGCCTTTTCCTTCTGTCCTGTCTCAATTTCCCCACCCCTCACTCTTGCTTCCTTGGCTCATATCCCCCAGTAAACCACCCACAACCAAGTCCTTGTCTCAGGCCTGGTTTGGGGGAAATGCAAACTGACATAGCCATGTTTGTAGCACCTTATCCTGCTGCTTCTAGTCCCCAACAGAACTATGTTAATTTAATTTTGTGGACTTCACAAAGTTTTTTTTTTTGTTGAAAGAAGATGATACACTATAGTGGAAGCAGATGGCAATGAAAAGTGTTGGGTCGACAAAGTAAATAGCTTCTGAATAACTTGCTAAAAGGTTTTGGGCCAGTCACCCATACGTTTTAGCCCCAATTTCCTCACCTGGAAGCATAGGATTACACAGTCTACAAATTATTTCCTTCCCAGGACCTAAATGCAATCACTTTAAAGTCCCTTCAGTAAGAAAGAGATATTCAATGAAGCAATAGGTTTACCAATACCAATAGGACCAATACTAAGTTAGTCCAAACTGGAATGCTGAAATGATAAGGTTAGTCTTCCTCTTTATAGTTAGTCAATGACCCATAATCTAAGTTATAGGACATGAAAATATTTTAATAATCACTGGACACTTTTTCTGAGGGAATTTGCACTTTTGTCAGCCACAGTGAATTTAGGGGACTCTATTCCTACTAACATTACCTAAGAGAATTGCTACCTACAGCCATAAAGAAAAAGGAGTATTGCAATGAGGTGATGTGCTGCAGTCCGGCATGAGAAAAAGCTAAATTTAGCAGGTTATATATTTTGCTGATAGAGAAGATTTTGCTGATTAGTAAGATGACAAAAGAAAATAAAAGAAACATTGCAAACCTCTGCATTTTAAAGCACTCTTACCATTGGGAGCCCTAAACCAGTTCAAATTTGGAATAAAACCGAAGTGGGTGGGAAATCATTAACCTCATTGCTTTCTTGGTTCTCTCTAGTGTGTCATAAGAGAAGAGGTTCTTTCTAACTGGAATGAGTTTTGCTCCCAGAAGGCAAGATGATGATGGACTGGACAAGCTGTAATGGTCCCTTTTAGTCCACTGCTTCTATGATAAACCTAAAAAAATGTTTTGAGTTATCAAAATACTATATATGAATGGTCTTTTCTACTTTGAAACTTAGTTCTCTCATAAGATTATTTTCATATGATACTTATTTATTTCCTATTAGTAATTAGACTCTGGAATTTACATCTCTATTCCAAATAGCTTTCCTATGTTCCAGGTCCATGTAGCCAGTTGTAAGCCCAACATCTCCACTTAGGCACTTCCACTCCACAGTTACCTCCACTCCAATATGTCCTAAATGAATAATCATCATATTCTTAAACCTCTTTTTCTTTCTTCTCGCATTCTTGTTTCTTCTGACAATCCCTTTCCTGGCAAGTGAAGCCACCATCCTTAATATTTCAGAAATCCGAGAGTAATCCTTACATCCTCCCTCTCTTATCCATCTAACCTAAGAGCATGAAGTCCTAGTGATTTGGCCTTCTAAATAAATCTCCCTCAAATCCTTGCCCTTCTCTTGATTCTCACTAATACTCTGTTTAAATTTTCATCATTTATTGCCTGGAAAAATGTAATAACCAGCCTAACCCTGTCTCTTCCAAGCACTTAGTTTCCTGAAATATCTCCTTAAAATACAAATCAATTCCTACCATCTTCAGAATATGTCATCAGCATACCTTTCCTGTTCAATCTTGTCCTTGCCCATTCCTTCTCTTTGGTTAGCTGAACTAGTTGCATTTTCTCAACTGCATCATATTTACTCTTATCCATTTTGCCTTTTAGGTTACTTGGGTAAAATTCAACCTCTCACTTATTTATTCACCAATTAAATCCAAAATTATTTTAAGATCTGTCTATATAGAGAAAGTGAAGGAGAGACATCATTAAAAACTGAGAAAGTGTGAGCAACAAAAAGATTCAGATTTTCTGTTAGACATCATTAAAAATTGAGAATGTGTGAGCAACAAAAAGATTCAAATTTTCTCTGTGTCTGGATGGTGTGCTTGGTGGGCATATCCAAGGTAAGACCTGCTTTAAGGCAGAGGAAAACAAGAAGCTTTCCATTCTCATGCATGGCACCAGATGGCAGCTTGGTATCTGAAATGTTTCCTTGTGGTTTCTAACCCTGTAGGGTTAAGGTATGGTATTTTTATCAACTCCCAGCAGATGAAATAAAGTTTTAGACTTGATCACCTCCCGAAGCAGTGGTCACTGAGGAAATGAGAACTCTATAAAGGGCAAGAGATTAAATATCTTTTAGCGAGCATTCTCTGACTTAGGATGTTTGCTGCCCTTGGGAGCATGAAGCCATTAAATCCTTCTGGGTGAGAGATGATACAAATGGAGATGAAAAGGAAGGCCTGCCCTCCTCACAGGCTTGCATAGGTATGAGCACACATACTTCCTACTCCTAGGCAGAGTTCATGGATTCAAACAGGAGATTGCATAGTATAACTTTAAGGAAGAAGAGAAAGTTATCCTCTAGTGTTTCTCTTAAGCAACTATGTCAGTTATATCAAAGGTACACAAAATATATAATATGTGTTTAAGTAGAAATGGACTAATTCTGTATTAAGAATGCTAGGAATTTAGCTCTTTTGTTCTTGGAAGACTGTAAGATTCTTAACTGTTGGATCCTTTTCTCCTTTTCCTATACATATACCATAAATGAAGCTAAAAAATAACTGACATCACTATTTTTCTATCATCTGATCTAGTTAACATTAATGAGCCCTTAATTATCATTTTAATGCTAGTCCAAGAAACACATTTCTTTGCAATGGACTATAGAGAACATTGGAGTAATATTACACAAAACTACTATTACTTCTTGTTATGAATCATTTTAAAAGTGAAGGAATATTGGATTTCCAATTTTGTTGAAGAATATTGAGAAACATGACATTGTTAAGAATAGAAAATATGTGTTTGCAAACACTTATTAATCCAAGCACATTGTGATGGTTAGGCTAATGTGTCAACTCGGCCAAGTAAATGTGTCCAGGTGTTTGGTCCAGCAAGCACTGGGCTAATTGTAATACAAGAGCATTTATGGGTTTCGATCACCAGTGAGTTTACTGTGTGGATGGCTGATTACATCTGCATCAATCAGGGAAATTGCATTATCAGTGGGTGACGCTTTTATCCAATCAGTTGAATGCCTTAAAAGGGGAAGTGGTTTCAACATTCAGAGAGAATTTCCCATTTCGTCGTTGGACAGCCAACTTCTCCCAGAAACTCATCAAGGACCTTTCATTGGACTTTCATCGGAGCCCCTGGTTTGCAGCCTGCCTGTGGACCTTGGACTTGTGCATCCCCACGGTTGCATGAGAGGCTCTTATAAAATCTCATATTATTGACAGATATCTCCTGTTGATTCTGTTTCCCGAGAGAACCCTGACTAATACAGCTTGGTACCAGAAGTGAAGTAGAAGTCCACAGTTACCAGGCCATAAAGCATAAGTTTCTTCCCCCACCAAAGTCCATTGCCACGTGTTGGAGCAAGACAGCTGCTGACGTTTGCCAGGGTTCA
>JAQZBX010009087.1:0-46794 GCA_029593785.1 Cabassous unicinctus
AAAAAAAAAAAAAAAGATGTTCTAGTGACATATACACAACCTAAAATTTCCCCTTTAACCACATTCAAATATATAATTCAGTGCTGTTAATTACATTCACAATGTTGTGCTACCATCACCACTATCCATTACCAAAACTTTTCCATCACCCCAAACAGAAATTCTATACCAATTAACCATTAATTCCCCATTCCCTACTCCACCTGGCCCCTGGTAAACTGTATTCTAGTTTCTGACTCTATGAATTTGTATATTCTAATTATTTCATACAAGTGGGATCATACAGTAGTTGTCCTTTTGTGTCTGGCTTATTTTACTCAACATGATATTGTCAAGTTTCATCCATGTTGCTGCATGTATCAGGACTTCATTTATTATTTTTTTAAAGATTTATTTTATTTATTTATCTCTCCCCACCCCCTTGCTGTTTTGCACTTGCTGTGTCTGTTCATCTTCCTTGTTTCTTTTTTTAGGAGGCACCAAGTGCTGAACCAGGGACCTCCGATGTGGGAAGGAGGTGCCTAATCGCTTGAGCCACCTCCGCTCCCTGCTTCATTCATTTTACAGCTGTATAATATTCATTGTATGTATATACCAGAGTTTTTTTTTATCCATTCATTTGTTGATGGACACTAGGGTTGCTTCCATCCCTTGGAAATCATGAATGATGCTGTTATGACCATTGGTGTGCAAACACCTATTTGAATCTCTACTTTCAATTCTTTTGGGTATATACCTAGAAATGGGATTGCTGGGTCATATAGTAATTCTCTAGATAATTTTCTGAGGAAGCAGCAAACTGTCTTCCATAGCAGCTGCACCATTTTATCTTCCCACCAACAGTGAATGAATGTTCCTAATCCTTCACATCCTCTCCAACATTGTTACTTTCCGTTTTTCAGAGAGTAGCCATTCTAGTGGGTGTGAAATGGTATCTCATTATGGTTTTGATCTGCATTTCCCCAATGACTAACGATGTTGGACATCTTTTCATGCACTTTTTGTATATCTTTGTATATCTTCTTTGGAGAAATGTCTATTGAAGTCTTTTGCCCATTTTTAAATAGAAGTTGTGTGTCTTTGTTGCGGAGTTGTAAGGTTTCTTTATAAAATACGGGTAAAAAATCTGCATTGATTGATATGGTTTCTAATATAGTCTCCCATTCTGTAGTTGTATTTTAACTTTTATGATGAAATCCTTTGATGTACCAAAATTTTTTATTTTGTTGAAGTCCTATATATGTATATTTTTTGTTGTTGTGGCTTGTGGCTTTTGGTGTAAAGTCTAAGAAACCATTGCCTAACACAAGGTGCTGAAGATGCTTCCCTGTGTTTTCCTCTGGGAGTTTTATAATTTTGGTTCTTATATTTAGGTCTTTGATCCATTTTGAGTTCATTTTTGTACATGGTGGGAGGTAGGTGCCCACCTTCATTCGTTTGCATCTGGATATCCAGTTTTCCCACCACCATTTGAAGAGACTATTCATTCTCCACTGAGTAGACTTGACACCCTTGTCAAAAATTGATTGTCCATAGATGTGAGGGTTTATTTCAGAACTCTTAGTACAATTCTATTGGCCTATATGTCTGTCCTTGTGCCAGTTTCTTTCAATTAATGTTGCTTTGTAATGAGCTTTAAAATAACTGGTAAGTGTGAGACCTCCAATTTAGTTCTTCTTTTTCAAGATGGTTTTGGCTATTCAAGGCCCCTCATTTTCTATATAAATTTGAGTAATGGAATTTTGCATATTGATCTTGTACGTTGCCACTTTGCTTAATGCATTTATTAGCTCTGGTAGCTTTGCTGAGGATTTTTCAGGATTTTCTATATTTAGGATCATGTCATCTTTAAAGAGGAAAACTTTTAGTTGTTTCTTTCCAATTTGGATGTATTTCATTTGTTTTTCTTGCCTAATGGCTCTGGCTAGAGATTCCAGTACAATATTGAATAACAGTAGTGACAATGGGCATCCTTGTCTTGTTCCAGATCTTATAGAAAATCTTTCAGTCTTTCAGAGGCTTAATGTTCTTTGATGTGCTGTTTGCTTGTACTTCTGTTTTTGTGAATTGCCAATTCAAAACCATAAGTCATTATCTGTTGGTTTGTTTAGTCTTTTTCCTACTGATTTGTAGGTGTTTGTATATGTTCTCCTCATCATTAATCTTTTGTCTGTTACATATTTTGAAAATATATTTACCCAACTTTGTAATCTGATGCTTTGCTATTGAATTTCACAGTTTCTATGTTTAAGGTGGCCTGATTTACTCCAACATTATAAAAATATTTCTCTACGTTTTCTTCTAATTGTTTGATATTTTTGCTCATTCAATGTTTGACACTTCTTGAAATTATTTTGTAAATCATATTAAGCAGGAAATAGGTTGGAATATACTTAGTTACTTTTGGTAAATGAATAGCCAAATTATCTTTTACACCATTTATTGAGTTGTCCAACATTTCTCAATTTTGTCTCGGAGCATGTCCCCATATGTTTTCATATACATGTGTGTGGTTGTGCAATATACCTGTATACACAAATATATATCTGTATTCTGTCTGCTCCACCTTTATATCATTTTGATGGGAATATGGGGACAGAGTGGAGGAGGCATTGTGATTCTGGTGCTGTCTTTGAGGGCTTTGCAGTGATGAACAGCAGTATCGCACACCCTCGCTCAGTCTATGTTGCATAATACATATCTAGCAAATGCATGCCTTGTGGCCAGAGATAATGAGCTATGTCACATGGGATCTTTGCATCTAGGAACTCGCACGTCTAGTGAGTGGGCGTAGGTGGACACGTTTCAAAGGCTGAGGAGACTAAGCGGTTAAATTTGCATCTAAAACCCTGGATCAGATCCCAAAGAGAAAATGACATTAGTAGAAAAACGGTTTTAATCCAAATAAAATTTGTAGTTTAGTTAATACTATTGTACCCAAGTTAATTTCTTAGTTTTGACAAATGTGCCATGATTATGGAAAATGTTAACAGTGGAGGAAGCTGGTGAAGGGAATGCTGAAAGTCTCTGCACAATCTTGGCAACTTTTCACTAAATCTAAAATTATTCAGAAAATATTTAAACAATTTTTTAAGTTAGTATCCTAAGTGAATGTGACAGTAGATATGTAATCATGGACCCCTCCTGGGCAGTCAGGGAATGTGTCCCAGATAAGGTATTTGAAGGGTATGACTTCCAAAGCCTCTTTGCCGATTTGGTTCTCATTCTTCTCTTCCATAAAATGGAGGAACAGTGGGGGATGATCTCCAGAGCTCCTTCCACACTTTGGAGAGAGGGTGAAGTCCTCAGACTCAAAATTCTCCCTGTACCTGCAAACATCACATTTGATGGATCCTTAATGAATTCTCTCTTGGAGTAGACAGTAGTCATTAAGTTGTAAGGCTGAAAGAGCAAGGGGTTTGGATTAGAAGAAAATAGTTTAAATTGCAGGTCAACAAACTGATCAGCTCTTGTCTTATGGCAAGGCATTTAAATCTTGGAGCCTCAATTTGCTCATCTGTAAAATGGGGGTTAGAAATTGCTGCCTTTTGGGGCAGCTGTGAAGACTGAATGTGTAATGCATGAGAAAAACATGCTTGACCATACGTGGCATGTTGTTAGTGCTCAGCGGACACAATTCTCCTCCCTCCTTCCCCCCACCCCCCAAAAAAACCCTATAGAATTTTAGCTCCCATTTAGATTAATTCAGCAGTGCAGTAACCCTGGTTAACTGCTGAAATCTCATTTAGAGTTCCTTGCCGTCCTCTTGCAAACTGTCATATCACTCAGTGGTTACATTTCTTTCCGGGTGCTGGAGACAATAAAGCAGGTGAAATTCTTTCATGGTAACGTGAAATGTGATTTTTCCAGGATGATACTGCATGGGGAGGACATCTGAGTTTAAAGGACTTTTTAGTAAACTCACTGTCACAAATAGGATAACGGGGACAAAAACCCCAAATAAGACTCAGGCAGTACACCAACAGTATCAGATTTTTCAAAGTGCAGGCAATAAGTTCTTGCAGAAGCCATTCTGGGTGCAAAGTGAAGTGGTGAGAGTGGGGGTCTGGTAGGCCCTGTTTCCCGGCCCCAGAGGGCACTATACCACCCACTAGCAGCCAGTGCTACCCCCTGGAGCTGCTAGACGGTCCAGGACCCCATCCGTGGGGCACCAGCTGAGAGACTCAGTTACTTAACCCCTCTGGGCTTGACTTGTCTGTCTGGAAAATGGGGGCAGGATTAAATGAATCAATATGATCTATAGCACCCACTGTAAAAGAATCTTTTTCATGATGTTCCTGGCACTACTGAGAAAATCTGAAAATCAGGACATAATGTGCAAAAAGTTGGGTACATGAGGCTATGTACAATATATGCCATTTTTATAAAGCTCATAAAATAGTAAAATTAAATATACTACTAAGGGATATATATATATGTAAATACATATATGTGTTCATCCATATATATGTGTGTATATGTACATATATAGGATGTTTTATGTATTATGTATATGCAAGCGATCGATGAATGCACAATTCAGTATAAGAGTCACTTCTGGCAGGGAGAAGGCAGAGATGAACAAGAGAGAAGCACTGGGGGCCTTGCTGCTTTAGCAACGCTCTACTCTCAGGTTGAGTGGTAAGCCCATGGGTATGGGCTTTATCATCATCCTTCATATCGTGCATGTACTTGATGTGTATTTCATTATGTATCAAATATTGCAAAATTTAAAGAAACCCAAGGCAACTACTCTGAAAGCAAGTTTATGTTAAGAGGTTTGTTGAATGGGAAAAAGAAAATGTGAAACACATTATCTATCATCAAATGTACAGACGGCAAAAGACACAGATGACAGGGGACATTAGGCTTCAGAACCCACTCTGTTCCCTTCTCAGGCTTTGGGAGACTATAGGGTGGCACTTCTTCTGTATCCACCTCTTTCATCTTTGCAGAGGCCAGTGGGAATCTCTTTTTGCTCTGTTCCCAGTGGGCTTGCTGGAACTCCTGCCCTGGGGTGGGGCTGGGGGTGAAGATGGGGGAGGAGTGGGATGGGGAAGGGAAAGAAATTACTTGCACAGGAAGTTCAGGGTCTCCTTTCCTTTTCTTTCCCTTTCTCCACTTCAGGCAGGGCATCCTGCTCTCTCCTCTGAGAAACCCCCATACCACCTCTCTCTCCATCGTTCATATTTTCTACGGTCTTGTTATCTGTAGAACACTCCTCACACTAGGTTCAACAAATAATCATGTCCTTTCATTTCTCTGGACATGCTCACTCTCAGTTTCCCCATCCCTAAAATGGACACAAAAAATCCTACCTCAGGTGGACATTGTTTCCATCCCAGGAGAAAGCAGATGTGGTCGTCCCCAGCACGGGGGCTGGAATGGAGGGAACAACCCAGAAACAGATTCTTTTCTCAGGCTACAGTTTTCTTGGCTCTCCTGTGTGAGCAGACCACTTTGCCCGTCTGTCCAGTGGGGGTATCCTTTTCTGCCTGTTTGTGGGGCTCAGAGGCAGTGATGGAAGGGACTGTGCTGGGACAGGTTAAAAACATCCTCTGCAAGTTCCATTAGAGGGGCGTAAATGTCCTCGAGAATTTGGAGCTTCTCTCCACGCACCTTTGTGATGGCCCACGTGGCCCTGGTCGTTATGGAGACGTTGGTCGTGGCGGCAGCAGTCTCACGTGGCCCCTCCACGCCCAGGCCCCTTCATTTGCTTTCCTTTCCGCTAGGCTGCTTGGCTCTGAGGTGTGGGTCAGGCTCACAGGCGTGGACTCCGACAAGACAGAGGCGCTCTGGGGAAGTCTGGCATCTGTGAGCCAAGGGTCACAGGGAGGCCATGGCCTCTTTCTCCTGCTTCCTCTCGGCATCCAGGGCAGCTCCTCTGCCTCCCATCGCCTGTCCCTGCTCGCCTCAGCTGGGAGCTTGCCTTGCACCGTGGCTGTGACACTTGACACGATTTGCAGCATATGGAAATCAGCCTCCGTGGCCTGTAGAGTGGTTTTCAGTTTTCAGGTCCCAGGTGTGTGAATGCAGACAGGCCTCTCTGCTGCCCCATGTTCATAAACCAAGTTTCACATAACCTGCCAAACTAGGGTGAGGGAGGACAGCCTGGGGCTGCACTGGAGCTTGTGGCCTTAGGAAACGGGGGATCCACAGCGTGCATCAGGCTTCAGGACCAGACACAGCCACACACCATTTCAGCCTTGCTGTGACTGCACAGGAGTCAGACGATCTTGCTCTAATTAGGCGCACACATGTCCGCATTTCCGTGGCCTGTCATATTCCTTTTATCTATCCAGTCCACCTTGGTCATGATTTAGCTGCATGAACTTGGACAAGTGGCCCAACCGCCCAGAACCACAATTTCATCATCTAAAAAAAGGAAAAATAATGCCTTGCCAAGTTAATACAAAGATTAGAGTTAATGCATATGAAATTCCTAGCAACATCCCAAAGACCCAGAATATTCCGATTACTCCTGAAATTGGTGCTCTCTAGTATGCCCACCACTTAAAGTATGATTGGGGTGAGGGCGCACAATGCAGATATTTGAGGACTGTTTGATTATTGTTTGTATACATTCTAAAATCTTAAAATGGGAAAGCGGAAGGAGCCAATATTTTAAGCTGAAGTCTATTCGCTTCTTTTCAATTTGAGACACATTTTCTCATTCTAAAGACTCAGGGCATTAAGACAATTAATTTCCTCCCCCTCTTCTCACTGAGGTAATACCACGTCTGTCTGCTGAGCCCGCTCTTGAAGGCTGCACCTTCTTTCTTTGTTCCTCTCGTTGGCGGTTCCTTGCAAACTTACCCACCGGCTCCTTGGTCCCGGGTTCTTTGGACAGGGTCGATGCAGAAAGCCTGATACCCACACGTGCAAGCTGCGATCTTGTCTCTGACATATGAGGTCAGGCCTCACTTTGCATATTTAAAATGTGTTTTTCCTACATTGCTACCTCATAACAAAGGAAGAGCCAAATCATGCCCTCATTAGCTTCAAAGAGAAATACTGATGTTATTTCTTTTTCTTTTTCTTTTTCTTGTATTGGCAAGAGATTTAGTTTTGCTTAAAGGAAACACAGATGATGCTAATGAGACTGCAGTGTCTTAATTTGCATATTAGATGAGATAAATATTGAGCTAATTAACACCTAGGATGAATTTTCATTGCCTGGTACAATTGTTCTATGGTGTAGAAGTTCTATGCTCCTTACCCAGGAGCAGAACAACTGGAAGGAGAATCCCTTCCCCATGAATACTTCGGGACAAATGAAAAACCTCCCAGGAAATGCCATCCAGGATTTATTTTTTTCAATTTTTAATTATTTTTATTAGAGAAGTAGGTTTACAGAGAAATCATGCATAAAATATCGAGTTCCCATAAACCACTCTACTATTAACACCTTGCATTAGCGTGGTGCATCTGTTACAATTCCTGAAAGAACATTTGTACAATTGTATGATCAGCTATAGTCCATTGTACACAGTAGAGTTCACTAAGTTCTACAGTCTTATGTTTTAAAAAGTTTTTATTCTAACATAAATACAACCTAAAATTTCCCCTTTTCACCATATTTGAATCTATAATTCAATCCTGTTAATTCCGTTCACAATGTTGTGCTACCATCACCACCAACCATTTCAAAAACTTTACGATCAACCCAAATAAAAACTCTGTGCACTTCCTATTCTACTTTGTAATCAATCTTGGATCCTCCTTCAAGTTACCCCGGATGCTTTCGGCATGTGACACTGACAGGGACGGGCAGAGAAGAGAGTGGGGGAGGGGAGGGGGCTGGGGCAGTGGAAGTCTGTCTGACCCACGCAGGGTTCTGGAAAGCAATTTGGAAAGGACAATCTGGATCTGACAGTCATTTATTCTAGTAGCAGGACCAGCTATGTTATTTTGGGGCCCAGTGCAAAGTGAAAATGCAGGGCCCCATGTTCAAAAATTCATAATTTCAAGAGCTTGGGTCCTTCTCAATTGGGGGCCTTGTATGGCTGCCCAGGTCACGTTTCCACCACGCCGGCCCCGTCTAGGAGAATGCGAGCTTTGCAGAGAATAAGAGGCGAGAAATGAAAAAGGACATACTATTTCATGCCTAGTTCATTTCAATGAACTAAATGAATTTAAATGAAATCGAATGGAAAAAAATAATGCTCGGCACCAGGCCTGCTCCGAAGGCCACTCTCCTTGTCCTTCAAAGCCGGGAAGCTGCCTCTGTTTCCACTTGTGATTTCGCTGACAGGGCACTCGAGTCTCTCCTCTCCTCCCACACTCCAGAATTGCTTTCCCACTTTCAACAATGCTCGCTCAACTTTCAACTTCCAAGTGTTAAGCTATGCTCTGCTTTTTGTGTTTTTAATAGCTCTCTCTTTTGCTTTTAATGAACAATCAGGGCTATTTCTTTATTGAGGACCTGCTGGCAAGTTTCAAGCAGAGTGTCTCTACACAAAAGGAACAGGTGAAATCGCGTTCTATGGCGCGCTTAGCTGCAGGGATGCCCAGGATCGTCATCTATCTAAGGGAAAATGTCCACTTAACTTGCAGCTTTAATTTGAAGGAAATGTCAAGTACTAAACTGTATGCTTTGTGGCAATTGAAGAGAAGATTGGAAGGAGGGTTTGGGAAAATAACTGAGGCTGCAGCCACGGCTGAGAGATTAGCTTGGGTGTGTGTATGGGCACCGTGGGTGTTGATGCACGTGTGTTGGTGCACATGTGTGTTTAATGTCTGGCGTTGTCCATCAGAATTAACTACCTAGCAACAAGTAGGTAGGGAATAAAGGCAGAAGCATGGCGGGCTGAATTAAGGGAAGCCATAAACTTGTCATTAGGAAGTAAGGAGCTCTATTGGTGCAGGGCACACTCCATTGCAGGATTGCCTTGAATGAAGGGTTGTTTTTGCCCCTGATCTTGTTTCCTTTGGGTGATTTGTAATAATGCTGCCAGTAGGGTATTTGTTTCTTCGAATTTCTATATTTGTCTGCGACCACCCTGCCGCCCTGCACTCTCGGTTGCCGATATGTGGATGGCGATTGACTGACAGAGATGTAGGAAGTCATCAGCTGCTTTTCCTCCCTGAAGGAACTGAAACCACACGGCTTCAATTAATGTCTTTTCTCCAGGCTGAAACTCTTCAGTATGACAAAGGCGGTGGGTTGCAGAGGGACATGGGGAATTGTCCTAGCAGCACCACAGATGTCACCGATGTCCCGAGCTCTCAGAGACAGCTGAACTCAATGATAGGAAACGTGGTGAGGCGTCGGCGTCATTTTTATGGGGCTCCGCAGTACCCAGAAGGGCAAACTTCTTGCTTTAGAGCTCTAACAGCCATTGCCCCAAAAGGGAACAGGGCCTTTGAATCTGCCAAATTGAATTGCCAAATTGGCAAGTAGAGCCAGTGTTTTGTATGAGTTAAACAAGTTGTAAAGGAGACCATCAAATTGGCGAATCATAATACTTTATAAAGGAACACTCCCCCCTCCCACCATCCCAAAGCTGTTGAAAAACGGTTTGCTCCTTTCAAAAGGGAGGATTGTACAGTTGGAAGGTCTGAGTATTCCATTATGTCAACCAGAAATGGGGGTGAGTGAAGATGTCAAATGTAATTGTGCATGTGCTCGCGGGCTTGGCCGTTTTCAGCCTGGTACATCCTTATCAAGCGGAGCATGTCGTGGCTCAGATGTTTCTCTCTGAGATGTCTCCGTGGCCTATTATCAAGTCATTTCCTCCACGTTACCAAGAGCATGTTGTACAAAGCTAGATATTCACTGAAGACACTTGAAGAGACTGAGGCAAAGAGGCTCTTGGGAGAGAGGGATGAAAACGTGTTTCTTCCTTTACCCCAGGCCTCAGCTCTCTTTGGGGCCTCTCCAAACCATTGCCCCTTCTCCTCCGAGCAAATGCCCTGCAGAGCCTGTCAGTAGAGGGGTGGAGCCTCCACAAGCCTGGGCTTTCTCTGCCACACCTGCCAGTGCAGTTGCTCACACATCTTCTGGTACTGAATTTCACACTGTTGTTGATAGTGTTGTCAAGATTGTATTAGTGACCCCAGGCAGAGACGATGGGGATGGAGGAGAAAAATAAAGACTCTGGGGGAGGTTGGGCTCTAGCATGTTTGGTTTGTAACCTGGGTCTTGAATCCATCACCCCCTCTGTCTGGCTCCTGCCCCGTGGCTGGGCGCTGAAAGGACTCTGATTAGCAGAGAAAGGTAGGAAAGGAGGCAGAACCCAGCCTGGCCTGGATCGCTCACTTTGCTTAGCTCAGCTCTGGCCTTTGGCTTCTGCCAGGCAGGTTAGAGTTCATGGTCTTCCATCAAGAAGGGGAGCCAGGAACCCCTGCCTGTGGCCCCCAGCAGGCCTCTGCCCACAACTGGGGCTCTCGGAGCTTCTTCCTGCTGGGGAAGTTTTGGGGTCTGCCACCTTCCCATATGGCCATGTCCCCAGCAATCCCACTTTGCTTGAATGCTACTCTCCCTTTAAGGTCCACATGCCCCTCTTCTGAGAGGTTCCCCCTGGCTACCCCAGGGCTCACCAATGCCCCTTGCCCACCCTCTGACCCCACAGAGGCCCTCGCCAGCTCCTCTGTGACTATGAAATATCAGGGGAGGACCAAAGGGAAGGTGGCAATTAGTTGGGCCTTAAGGAGTTAGAGCTTGTTAACCCTCATGTGATCATCAACAAAGGCCTCTTAATGGGGCCACCGGGCCTGCAAGACAGGCAGGTTTTGGCTTAACAGAAACTTGTCTGCTGAGGAAGTTGATTAAGCAAATGTTTACGCAGTACCAGGTCTCGGCCTGAAGCTTGGAACAGACAAGACATGTCCTGTCCCCTCAAAGAACTCATGATCTCATCAGGGAATCAAAATCAGTCACACAACATGTCATATGGTGGGGATCTGGGCACCACGCAGCCCTGCTGTGTGGTGGTCGTTTAGCGGGCATCATTCCTCATCTGGATAATTTTCTGGGAGAGAGGCTCAGATTTGAGGGTGTTTATTGGCAAAGGTCTAACAAATGGAGCCTTTGTTTTTTCACCAAAGCAATCATCTCTCAAAGACTGGGAACTCAGCTCCTGCTGTCAACCCAAAGCCAAGGAGAAATTAAAGCTCTTGATCTGCAATTGATCAACTATTAAAGTCACAGCATGGGGTGCGTCTGTGCTTTGTCTGTTTTTGTTTTGTTTAATATTTGCCTTATTTGATGGAATCGCACACCTTCATTTAAGACACATGGGAAGTGCTTCTCAATGATTTATGCCATAGAGGGTCTAATTTGTGGGCTAGATAACAGGTGCTCTTTTGGGGGCATTAAAGTGACATTGTGTGGAATATTTATGCTAATGAATTGCTCAAGAAATCACTCATGCGCTGATGGCTCAGGGGGAGCTGTCACTGCTTGAGGAGCAGGTTTTGATATCAGCCTCTTCGATGCGCCCTGACCCTTTTTCGTAAAAGCAAGAGAGACAAGAGACGCTCACGTATTTGTCCCCAGTTATGGGCCTAGTGTATTAGACATTCTACTACATTTATTTAATCCCACTGCTACTTCTGTAGAGAGGCACGATTATCCCCATTCTACAGATGGGGAAACTGAGGCTCAGAAAGCTCAAGTGAGTTGCTTGAATTGACACAGCTTATCAGAGCTGGAGCTTGAATTTGGTTGGAAAATCTGTGTCTTTTTTCTCCTGGGCTTTAGAATGCCACTCACTGGGTTTCAAGATGGCTAGTTTTTGTGCATTTTTGGTGGCAGTTGGAGAGAGAGAGAATTGAGAAAGAATTGGGTCTGATCTTGCATAGGGGGTGATTTGGGCTCCTCTAATCCTTTCATCCCTGTTTCTAGGCAGGAAACTGACTGAAACTCTCCTCTCTTCACATTCCCAACCTTCCTTCCAATATCTTGAGACAGGTGGGATTTTTGTATTGGTTTGTTTTATGAAGGCCTGCAATAAAGTTAGGTCTGGCTGGAAAGAGATACAGCCATTCTTCTTTGAGAAGTGTAACTGAGGAAGAAGGAGAGTCTACGGTATGTTCCAGGACCCTTTACACACGGGCAAAGTGGCCACAGTCAAGGCTGAGATTAATGCTGTCAAGGAGAAGTTTAATAGTGTTACATAGGGTGGGTCATGACTGTTGGGGGAAGTTCAATAGTGGTACACAGGCTGGGTCATGGCTCTGTCAGGGGAAGTTTAATAGTGTTACACAGGATGTGTCATGGCTCTGCACTATGGGCTTCTGATAGCAAATAGGAAGTGGTTCCTGCTCCTATAAAAGGGGTTTAAAATGCACAGGGCAGGGTAAGAGCATAGGTTGCCACAGGGCTCATGTTGGAACCGTAGAGGTTAGCCTCCAAACACTAGGACCTCACTGGCCGAGGCAGGAGAAGCTGGCAACTAGTAAGCAATGTTTAAGAGTTAGGAACAAGGTTTCAGTGCACACTAGACCAGTGCATACTGGACAATGAGGGTCAAGAGTTTCAAGGGCACCCATTCATTCTTTCAAAACATATTTTTTTGAAGGACTACTGGAGGGGAAATAAAGACATCGTCACGGCCCTCATTCTGGGGGCTGGTGATCTGGACCAGAAATAAACCACAACCTCCCCTACATCAGTTACAGATTATCAGACACTCTTTGGAGCAGTGCTTTTCAAATGATTTTGTGCCAAAGAATCACCAGAAGTCTTCTTGACATGCCCATTCTGATTCAGGAATTCTGGGGTAGAACCAGAGAATCTGCATTCCTAACAAATCCCAGGTGAGAAGGATGCTGCTGGTCCCTGACCTCACCGTGAGGACTGAGGTTCAGGGGAGAGGGAACTCCAGCTCAAAGCCCACTGGTTTTTCTATTCGGTTTATCTATTTCAGTTGGTGGTGTAACACGAACCAAGTTCTCCTTCCAGAGCATGAACTTCAGCACATTCAATAAACCCATTCCCCATCTCGAGGAAAGAGCCCCTCCTGGTCTAGACAGAGACCTCGATAAGGCTGTCACCTGAGTGTTGGAGTCAAAATTCTTCTTCTGAGATGGGACAATTGGCAGGAATGGGCCTTTTCACACTTTGCTATTCTACTTCCGCTGCCCCTCGTTGTGATGGACTCTGAACTTGGTCCAAATTTATGACCTTGTGTTTTCAAGAGCATCCTCCAATCCACTATTTGTTCCTTTTGTGACAATAAAACCCTTATTTTTCCAGGTTCTGAGTTCTGTGTTATTAAATGTCTATATATACATGCAATCATGTATATCCATCATTGTTTATGATTCAAATTTTCAGGTCTCAGCATCATTTCGGCCACATTTGGCCCCCAAACTCCCAGTCGATGCCTGGAATTTAGAGCAGTTCCCAAACCTCCAGGTCAGTGAGGCTGAAGGCCTGGGCTTGGCTTCACACACACTCTCTGTTACTTCACTATAACCAACACGCAAAAGCTGTGAGGATATCGAAGTGTGGAACTGAATAATGGCCTCGGAAAATTGGAAATCCACTTCAAGTGGGAGGCCATCTCGTCAGAACCCTTGGTAAATGTTATAAAGTGAAGGAGTTATAACCTCTGAATTAGTGTGGGGGAGAAGCATCGGAGTGCAGCAGGCTGTCAGGAAAAGGATATCAGTTCTGGAAATTAGGGCTTGATGCAGGAAGAGGAGCAGGAAGTGCAGGCCTTTTTCATTTGGCCAGAGACCGGCAGCTTCTGCTCACAGAAGAGTTCCCTGCAAGATGAAATTTCACCAGGTGGAAGGGAACCGACACAGTCAGCAGAGGACCCGAGACGAAAAGTGCAGACGAAGGTAAAGGCTATTTACTCTAATATATGAACTTAGAGAGAGTAATTGTTTAATCATCTGGGGCCTTTGAACAATTCATTTTTCTACTCTCTTCCTTCTAGCACCATTACCTCTTTGCTACCCACCCATTCCCCTGCTAAATGGGTGTATAACCAAGCTAATGATGCCATTATCCAAAGCTCAGTGCAAAAAGAGGGGAAATTTAACCTGGGACAAGGAGCAAAAAGAGAAGAAAAAAGAAGTACTATTGTGTGAACTATTTTCCTCAAAAAGTTTGGAGAAAATGGAATTGGCCATAAATATAAACGGCAGCAGAGGGCAAAGCACCATTTACTGCTTTTTTCCAATGAATATAATAACTGTAGTTGTGCACATACTTGCTGGAAACCCCTGGACTCTTAGTTAAAGGGCTGCAGATCTTTAGATTTCCACATAATTAAGGATTAATAATCGCCATGCATTGTGCCACCAGCACAAAGTGTTCCTTTGCTTACTCCACTCACGGTTTTTTCTAAAACTCACCCAACAGTCTCAGTTTCAGGTTTTGCTTCTATAAATGTGTTTGCCGGAAACCATACACATAAAACCAGCTTTTCTTTCTCTCTCTCTTTAAGAGCAAACCTAATAAGACTGCCAAAAGCTTCAGGAAGCCTGTGTAATATTTTTAAGTAGTTTGCAGATAAGAGAAGATCCCAAGAAATGGAAGAAATACTGGCCGCCTTCATTAACATGCTAAATTTCAAGAATGATCTCAAAGAGAGGCTTACGGTTGGTGATGGAAGCTTCAGACACCTGTGTAAGGCCATATCAGTGGTGACTGGGGACAGGCTGCGGTGGCTTATTTCAAACGCCATGGCTCTCGTGCTTCTTCATTTGTTGAGGTATTTGACGTATGTGAACACATGCGCTGGGAGGTCACGGGAAGAACAAATAACAGCGATAACAATAATGAAGAAGACGCACCTCCTGCCTGTGTGGGGCTTACATGTTAATGTGAGACAGTCATTGGTTAAAGAACACACTGATAAATGTCAGATGAAAACCGTGGTAAAGTGCTTGGTGCTAGGAGGGTGTGTGATGGCAGAAACGCACCGGGTCAGGGAGGACCTGGGAGGCTTCCTGAAGATGTGACAACAAAGCTGTCATCTGTCTTTAAAGTTTCGGGATTATCGCACCTTTCCTGAATCTCTTCTTCTCCCATCCTCATGACGGATAAGCAGGGCAGAGTTTATTGCCTTGACCCACGTCACGGACACGGCCAATGAGGCACAGAGAGGGTAAGCGCAGCCAGCCAGGGAGGGCCCTGTCTCTGGCCTGCTCTGGCCTGCTTTGTGCCGCCCCTGGCATGAGCAGCCTTGTGAAGCCGGGGTCTGTTTTTGTTTGCTTGCTTCTGGGTTATGTTTTACATAATAAGTCTGATGAGACTTAGCTGTGACAAGCCCCTCAGAAGTGGTAAAACTCTGAGTTATGAAAAATAAACGTTTCTCAGCTGTTCCTGTCAGCTGGCCTCCTCAAGTCGCCAGCCTGTCGCCATGGATAAATCTCTGCTACAGCCCTCTGCTTCCCACCACTAAACTGTTCCTTCACCTTGGCTCGGATGCCTCCAGAGACGAGAACTCACCCAACTCGTGAGACCATCCTCTGACTGTGGATGGCTGCACAGATTAGCAAGATCTCCTTTGGAGTAAGTGGATAAAGTTCTCAGCGTGTCTTCTGCTTGGTCAAGTGTCTTCTGGAGCAAACCTTAATGGAGGTGAGGTGAAAAGACATTTCAAGATTACCCTGTTTTGAGGATCACCTCTCCAAAAGTCCTTAATGTGTGTGTGTGTCTGTGGGGGGCAGGATTTGGGATCTCTTGAAACCCAATAATGCAATAGAATCCAACACATGAAATCTGCTCTAAAATATATGTCATTAGTTTTTTCAGTTGTGGAATATACATATATATATGTATATATGTATATATGTATATATATACATATATATATATATATCTGATTCTGCTGGATTTGCCACAGTTTCTTGGAAGTGAACTATTTTCTGCCCACTTCTCCGATCTGTTAGCCTCCTAACATTCTGCTTCCAGAATCACTTACTGTCTTGGAAATTACACCTGGGAGCTGAAGAGCTGTGGCCTGCTTGTTTTTTTGGCAGGGGTTTTATTGTAGATTCCCCCATGTATATACACACACATGGTTTCAAATGGCTATGCAGAGTGCAGATCTGGTCTTGTCTGGGGGTGGCAGACTTGTGCTAAGGAGGTCTGATCAGATCAAGAGAGCTGGGGAATTCACTCTGCAAAACCTTGCTGTTGAAAGAGAACCCATTTGTCTTTGTAAAGGGAGAGTGATGAAACAGCAAGATACCTCAAGAAGAAAATACTCTCTTCCAAATATGCACCTTGAAGCCTGATGCCTTCCTACCTGGCAATGTGCTTGGCTCTTGGTTAAAACAAACAAAAAACTCTCCTTTGCTCAGGAGACTTTGAACTTAGCCTTCAACTTGTGAGGTCTTTACTAAGCACAGTTTATGAAAATAACTGTGATTTATTACATGCCTACTTGGTGCAACATGTCACATGCAGCGTCACAAACATTCAGGGAGAGCCTGGCACGTGGATTTGTTGCTGCCCATTTTGCTGAAAAGCAAAGCCATGGAATTAGGAAGAAGCCACACAGTCAAGTCTCCGGATTTGCCTGCCTACAAAGCTCTCCTCTTTTCCATCTTACTTAGCATGCAATGGTTTGTGCTGAGGTCCAAGGATGGATGGGGGAAGAGGTGATGTTGAAGGAGAAAGCCTCAGATGCAGGCAGGCTATAATTTGTGCCATTGTAGATGTTCAGTGCAATAGGAGGGGCGGAAGAAGACTTACAGTCGAGAAAACCTGTGGTGACTTCTTGGTAGTGAGATTTGAATTTAGATGGGAATGACCCACAATTCCGGGTGAGACACTCTGTTGGGCAGAGGCCTGGGGGAGGAGGGCCCAGGAAGTATTCCGGAAAGACTGAGCAGACCCCTTGCAGCTGGCCTGTGGATGGCCCCTGTCACGTAGCCTCCTGTCCAACTGCAACATCCAACCCAGCGTTTCTTAGCGGCAGCACTATTGGCATTTGGGGCTGGATAATTCTTTGTTGTGCGGGACTTTACTATGCATTGTAGGACATTTAGCAGCATCCCTGGCCTGTACCCCAATTCTAACAACTGAAGGTGTCTCCGGACATGGCCAAATGGCCTCTGGTTGAGAAACGCTGATCTACCTAATCTTCACAGCAATGCGTGGGCAGGTGGTTCCACTCTCCTTTACGCTGACGTAGACACTGAGGCCCGTGGTTACAAAACTTGTACCTGGGAGAGTGTAGTGTTGAAACCACACTTGTGTGTCTCAAATTCCCATCTTTCATAAGACTCTGCCTTAATGCTGAGGGAGGGAAGGAGGGAGCCCTCTTGGACTCGGTGACTGTGAGCTTTGATCTCTTTCTCATGCTTTGTTTCTTGCCCCTGGCCTGGTTTGCTCATCCAACTAGGTGGAAGCACCCCGTGCAGGGTGAGAGCAAATTGGTTGCATGTTAATCCCTTTAGGGACACCTTACTAATGCTCTTGCATATCACACCGCGAACCGATTTGTTCATTCTCAGACATGTACTGAGGCCCCACCACGCCCCAGGCGTGGCGCTCGTGTCGGGGGCGGGACGATGCACAGAGCGCAGCCTGGCCCCTGCTATCACAGGGGGCGACACGCAACGTCCAGACAGACACGACTGCAACAGCAGCCACAAGCCCGCACAGCGCCCTCTGTTGGGAAATGCTGGGATGGGAGGAACAAAGAGGCGAGGGGAGGTGGGGAGGCCCTCTGGGAGGAAGGGGTGACATTCAACTGAGACGTGAGGATGAGAAGACTCCAGACCTGTGGCTACAGGGGTGGGGGGTGTGGTGGGCCGAAGAGCATTGGAGGCAGAGGGGCCTGGCACTGCCAAGGCCCTCAGGTGGGAGAGGGCTCAGTCTGCTTTAGGAACTGGCAGAGGGGCTGGTGGGCACTGGATTGCAGCGAGACCCCCCCACCCCTGGTTGACCACTAGAAGCTTCAGGTAGTCACCCTGTGGTCAGAGTTCCAGAACAAGCAAGACTTCAGTGTGGAAGTGAAAGCAGACGGAGGACCTGAACATGTCTGGAAGTCCTTGTAGACTCCCAGCCTGACAAACTCTCTGGAGGCAAACCATCATCTCCTTGCATGGCTGTTTCTTCTCGCAGCTTTCAAGCCCACTTGGGTTGTCCCCATGTTTAGCAGGAGCAGTGGGATCTCAGCTGATGCCTCGAGGACTTTGTCTTCCTGGGACCCCTCAAGCTCCAAGTTCTGTCTTGGAGCTTCCAGGCCCTGCTTCTGGCCTCACCTGTGTAAGAGGACACACCTGAGTGTATGTCCCTTTGCTCCTTCCATGTTATGCTGTCTGTTTTGCCTCTCTCCAGGTTTTGGCCCCTCAATGTTCTGAACTTGTGTTCTGCCTTCTGTAGACCTGGCCTCAGCAGACACCCCGTCTAGCGTCCACTGTACCTGTCAGGTTTCTCCAGAGAAACAGAACCCATAGGATGCATGCATGTGTGTGTGTGTGTTTATTAAGAGGTTCATTTTAGGGAGTTGGTTCCTGTGGTTGTGGGGCCTGGCAAGTTTGAAATCCCTAGGGCAGGGCTGGCAGGCTGGAAACTCAGGTGGGAGTTCATGTTGTAGTCTTGAGTCCGAAATCTTAGGGAGGCTGGCAGGCAGTGGACTCAGACAAGAGTCTTGAGGCAGAACTACCTCTGTGGAAACCTCTGATTTTTTTGCTTTTAAGGCCTTCAGCAAATTGGATAATGCCCACCCACATTATTGAGGATGATCTCCTTAAAGTCAAGTGATTGTAGATGTTAATCACATCTAAAAAATAAATACCTTCGCAGCGGTAACTAGACTAGTGTTTAACCTATGAACAAGTGGACACTATAGCCCAGCCAAGCTGGTGCATAAAATTAACCATGGCATCCACCCACACCTTTTCCCTTTGCTCCCCTATCAGTTCTACAATGGTGGCTTCTCCTGCCCTTTCTGGCAGCTTACTTGGAGCCTGGAAGTCTCTGCCATCATGCACCAGTGTTGACTTTATACTGAGTGGTGAGCATGTGCACTCTGATGCCAGTTGCTGCCATTCTGGAGGCACAAAGTCCCAGTGTGAAACTCTTCCTCCCATACCCCAAGCTCCAAGGCACCAAATTTGGGGAATGGTCCCAAATAATTTCCAACTGTGGCACTTTCAACTTCTCTTTAAGCATACGTGCCGAGCTTGCACCCTGAGCTGGTGTGGAGCCATGTAAGCTCTGGGGATCCAGGCAAGAGTAAGTCACAATTCCAGCCTGGAGGAATTCCTGGTTTCCCGATTGAGGGCAAGAAGAGGGCAGCGTTTCTGGGGTCAGGAGGCATCCCAGTGGCCAGTGAGACGAGGCTGGTTGTCAGCCCAGGAGACCTGAGCTAGAATGCTGGTACCAGAAGGCCGGAGCTCTGGAGCCTCAGTGAGCTCCTTGGCGTTTGAGACCGAGTGGCTTGTCCGTGTAATGACAGCTGTGTTGCCCCTCAGCCAGCACAGGGGAAAATGTGGGGCAGTGCCTGGCACCCAGCACCTGCTCAAGGACACTTGTTCCTTACCTTGTTCTCAAGGGTTGGGCTCCTCTGCATCTTCCTCACCTTCTAAGAGGAAGCCACCTGTGTGCCTCTCACCCCCGTATCTCAATCGTCTCTCAGAGGGGTTGCACGTAGAGACTGTCTCTCCTTGGCTTCATTTCTCCTGGAAGCCCGGTGCTGGACAAGAATTTAAAGTTGATCTTGCAGATGTGGATTCAAATCCAGGCTTCAGAGCTCATCAGACGTGTGATTCAGACAAGGGGCTCCCTCTGGCTGAGCCTCCCTTTCCTTAGATGTGAAATGGACTTAATGGCTCCCTCGCAGGAACGCCCAAGGGGGGAGCTAGAGCACGAGGCTTGGCACTCAGGAGGCATCAGCACGTGGCGGCTTTTCGCTCCCTCCTTTCTTCCTTCTTCCCCCCCCCTTCCCTCCTTCTTTCCTTCTTTGCTGCTTCTTCCCTCCCTCCCCCCTCCCTCCTCCCACCCTCCTGATGGAATTCAGGACAAGATCACTTGAGGACATATATCCTTTGTCTCCCTGTGACAGCCCCCCTTTCCCCCTTCATGTAATTGTCAGCAACAAAGTTGGAAAATAAGGACATCTGAAGCAGCTCTCAGCACCGCAACATCTGCACCAGACAAAACTCGAAAAGCCCTCAATCCCCAGTCATGAATGCACGATAAAAACAATGTGGCAGAAATGAAAATTGTTCCATCATAATATTTCACAGTTCTTTTTGACAAAAGCCAAGCCGCCCTCATGAATACACATTTCCCAGCACCTTATGCATTATGCATCAGCCTATAGCAGGGGACCTGGGAATTGCCAGTCCCTGGTAAAGGCCTTTGAAAGGGCCTGTTTTGTAAACAAATGGGGCCCAGGCCCAGCACTTAGCCTCCACAGGCAATTTAAAAGGACTCTGGCTGCCCAAGTGGGGACCCGCCCTTCCCTGGGCCATAAATGGCACAAGAGTCCCCAACTTTCATGGGAGGGAGACACCTACTTCAGGGTTCCGTGTCCTAACCTCTAATTTCACAGTATCCAAGATGGCCATTCAGAGAGGCAGGGAAAATTCCTGCCAGAGCCAGAGCCAAGTGTTGCTGGGATGCGGATTGAATCCACAAAGGCTGAGCAGTCAGGCAAATTAGTCAGGACATTTGTCTTCCAAGAACCTCGAGCTGGATTGAGCCTGGTGTTGAGGGTGACAGGTGGAGGGGCTGCGGAGCCTGGGCTCAGCCACACTGCCTGTCTCACGGGCTGGTAGGAGTCTTTCTTTTTATTTTTTTGCCCTAGGTAGGCAAACTGGAAGCATGCATTAAGTGTACATTGTCAGTAAAAGGGCCCTGGCCGATCATCAATTAACCCCCGTGTTTTGAAGATGAGAACACTGAGGCCAGACATTTTAAGTGACACGTTCAAGGTCACACTGTCAGTGAGCGGCAGATCTGGAACGGCAGGAAGCCGGTCATCTTCGCCCAGCACCTCCTGCTGCCTCAATCATGGATTGGCAGCAACTAAATGACCAGAGGCAAAATGGTTACTGATTGCTACAAATTGAGCAGAGGGCAGACTGGGATCCTAAAAGTAGCCCAGGAAAAGGCGACAGTGCAGGATTGTGTGATTTGCAATCTGTCCTCTATGGTAGGCTAATTTTAACTGGTCACCGATATGATAGCTATTATAGATATATACTCACATACATTATAGCTGTTGAAATAACAAGGTGGTGATTGATTCCTTGCTACATGGACCTATTTCATAAAATCATTCCGCTCCCATTAGGACATACCTTAAATGGATTTGAATGGAGGAGCAGAATTTCTGAATTCTCGTGTCGGGCATGCGCCATCCTTCCCTTCTTTGGCTCTCGGTTCTTACGTGTTAACTGAGGGATGCAGGGGAGCCCCCTCTGGGTTGCATCCCAGCCTAAGCATCCCACCTGCCTGTGGGTGGGGACTCCCCGTGCAGAGAGCATGATGGGCCAGGGAAAAGAGGGCCACCCCCGCCGGCCAGGCAGCGCACCTGCAGGGCGGGGCTCCCTGCTTGGGGCAGAGGCGGAATAGACCCGAGTTAAGGGGAGTCCTGGGAGATTCCTCACTGCTGCTCCCGGGGCCTGGTGCTCTCCGGCAGTGGGAGCCACTTGCTGATTGGTGCACTTTGGCGAATGAACGCAGCTACAGCTGAAAACTGATTAAGATGATGAGGCCACTTGTTCCTCTTGGCAGGCACCTGGAACAATTTACTCAGACGATGGCTGTGCCCCTATCCTCTGCTGATCTGGAGAACAGGGTCTGGTGGCTGGAAGGCGAAAGTCAGAAGCATGTGTCACCTCCTGCCATCAAGAGCCCACTCATGACTCTGTAGCCAGGAATGAGTGGTTCTTAATCTAGTACTTGTTAAAACACTCCCCATCCCCAGAGGAGTTTTTCATTTAGCAGGGGTGTGTATGTGTGTATGTGTGTGTGTTGTGCTTTTTCTTTTCTTTTTTTTTTTGGAGGGGGTGGAGGTTGCATTTTTAACAAGTTCCTGGTGAAGCTGCTGGTCCAGAACCATACTTTGAGAACTGCCGGTTTAGAAAAAGAATATGTACAAATGCCTCCATTTCCATATTTCAGCATCTTCAAATTATTCAAAATACTCCCAAATATTTATAAAAATAAATGGTTTTGACTTCTAGTAGTTTTCCTGGGTTGCGCTCCTTGAGGTGTTAATAGTGTCATGACTAGAAAAACAATATAAACAACAAACAAATAAAACCCAAAAAGTAAAACAAACTAAACCAAACCAAACCAAACCAAAACCAAAACACAACAGCAACAAATATATGTGGCGGTGCTGATCCAAGGTTAAAAAACTTTGGAAAATGCAGAGGTCAGCAAAATTAAAAAGTTGCTTGCCTGGCCTTCAGCTGGAGGAATTCAACTTCCTGGGCATTCAATGTACTAAAGTCACTTGGGGTAGTAGGATGAAATATGCATCTTCTCCCAAGCAGGCTTCCCCGTGGAATTCCTCCTCTTCTCACCATATCTTTTGAAGCTTTTGGAGAGAAGGGGGTTCTTAGCACAATGAGGAGGAATGCTGGGACAGTTGTAAGAAACCCACCCTGAGTGTAAACTATTATATACGTTAAACCTCACATCACATACTTCTTTATCCTTGGTCAACTTGGGTTTTCTAGAAAGAGTTGCATTATTTTGTTGAACAGTCAAGAAATAAGCAAGAAATGGCCATTTCACATCTCCTATCACTTCTTAGTAAATCAAGAGCCAGAATTCAAATCTGTACTTTCCATGACCGTGAATCACAGATTGAGTCTGTCTCTTTTAAGTCCTACTTGCTTCAGGAGGGCTGCCTCCTTGAGAACAGGGGTGGTTTCTCACCCATCTCTGTGGCTGCAAAGCCCTAGCTCAGAGCCCTGCAATGAGTATGGGCCAACAAAGTTCATTGAATATGACAAAAGACTTTATGACTCTCAGCAGAGGCAATGAGTAAAATTTGAGCTTGAGAAATCATATTGAGCCATGTTCTATGGGGATATTGGAGAAGAGGAAGATAACTCAAGTTCTAAGGAATGACCTTGTATTAGTCAGCCAAAGGGGTACTAATGTGAAATACCAAAAATGGGTTGGTCTTTATAAAGGGTATTTCTTTGGGGTAGAAGTCCACAGATACCAGGCCATAAAGTGTTAAGTTTCTTCTCTCACCAAAGTCCATTGCCACGTGTTGGAGCAAGACAGCTGCCGACGTTTGCCAGGGTTCAGGATTCTTGAGTTCCTGTCTTCCCGGGGCTGTGTTTCTCTCTGGGCTCAGCTCCTCTGGTTCCTCCACAAGGTCAGCTGTAGACTATCAGGTGAACGGCTCACTTCTCTTCTCCTGGGGCCTTCTCTCCAACATCAAAACTCCAACATCAAAACGGCTTCTCAAAAACTGCTCCCTCTGTCCTTTGCCTTGCCTTTTATATTCAATTCCCCCACCCACCAAGGGGTGGGGCTCAATGCCCTACTGACGTGGCCCAGTCAACGCCCTAATCATAACTTAATCATGTCCAGATTAACAGATCAGTTTACAAGCATGATCTAATTATATTTTTGGAATTCATAATTATATCAAATTGCCCAACGGCTACAGACCTTGATGTGAGCACAAGCTTACCACAGGATGTCCACAGATGTTCTTCCCAGCCAATACTTGTTTTTCTCCTGGGACATTTGGGAAATCTCCCATATCAATCACACTAAGCCCAGTTTGCTCATGAATGAACGTTACAACCTGTACTTGTCCCAAAGGTCCACGTGATTAACATTGTTAAGTGTTGTTTTAGCTCATCTTGGAGATGTTTTCTGAGACATGAGTGCTCAGAACTGGGTTCCTGGCTTTCTGCAGTGGGTAGCGGGGATGTCTATATTGGGTGAGAAGTCAGCAGAGAAAGCAACCCTCACTTTTCCTTTTTCATGTTCCATGGACAAAATCCTTAGCAGAAGAAATAAAAAGCTAGTCCTTAACTTGCCATCAGTTGCCTTTACACATATGAACTGGTCTCTGTAATGACGCCAGACTGGCATTTGCAGAGAGAGAAATTATAGGTAAACCTCACAGAGTGCCCCAGTTTTAAGGATATACTTTCAAGAGTTATGTTGATCAACATTGGGCTGGACATTCTTTCTTTGACCTTTTGCTTTCCTCAGATTCCCAGAAAATGTGTGCCTGCCATTGCTTCTACTTCCCAGGCGGTAAGAACTGGAAGTAGTTAGTGATGGTACTCCCCAGCTGAGGAGAACTGAAGAACTCATATAGTCCACCTCACTCATTCAGCAAATGGAATACCTGAGGCAACCAAGGAAAAAGGACATTCCCAATGCCACTCTAATTCTATCCATGAAGCCTATATTCATGTTGGCAACTATAATATCCTATTTTTTTAATTTTTAAAAATTTTATTTTTAAAGAAGCTTTAGATTCCATAAATGATACATTGAAAATATAGGGGTATTCCCCTCCCCCTCCCACACATTTTCCCCATTAACGACATCTTTCATTAGTGTGGTACATTTGTTACAAGTGATGAACACATATTGAAGCATTGCTACTAACCATGGTCAATAGTTTACGTTATAGTTTACACTTTGCACCATACATTTTTATAGGTTTTGACAAAATGTATAATGGCTTGTATCCATCATTGCAACGTCATGCAGGATAATTCCAATGTTCCCATAGTACCCCATGTTACACCTATTCTTCTCTCTGATGACCACTGCCTTTATAGCAGTTTTACAATATCTTCAATTGTTAGAATAATAGTAAGTCTACTTTAGTCCATACTTGCATTCCCCCCTTATGCAAGTTCATTCCTCAATCTTGAGAATTTTAGGATGGTGATGCCCACTCTGTTTCTGATTGAGAGAGGGTTTAGATCTCATGGGGCAGATTGATGGAACTGTCTTGCTTACTGTTGTAGACACTCTCTGTTTTTTGGGATGGGCATTGTCCATCATCATCCTTTTGTTAGTTGTCCTGGGCGAGTCTGATAAACTGGAAAAGTAGGTGTTGCAACTCTGCTGAGATTCAGGGCTCAACTAGCAAATGAACAGACCAAAGATTTAAGTTTCTGGTACATATATTTAATAGGTATAGTGCTAATTATAGGTTCCAATAAAAGGGACAGAAGAGCCATGTATTGGGAAATTATAAATGAGTCTAACTCTTACATTGGAGAACATATATTCCAATAAGGCCCACTGACAGGATGCCAAATTCCTGAGATTATCTACCCTGCCTGCAGTGTCTAGAAGTCTCTAGAACCCTCAGGAGCACCTCTCCTTGAGGCACTGTTTACTGTGGCAGTCAATGAGATCCTCCTGAGACGTGAATAAGTGGCATAACTTCTGGAAGGACCTCCCAACTCACTTTGAAATCTCTTGGCCATAAAATTCACTTGTATTTAATATTTCTTCCTTTTGGCCAAGGTCTTTTTCCAAATGCATTGCTAGTTGGTGCTTGGCAATAATCCCTTGGTGCCAGGGAGGCTCATCTCCAGGAATCATGACCCAAGTCGGGGGGAAGGTAGTGTGTTTATATGCTGAGTTTGGCTTAGAGAGAGGCTGCATTTGAACAAGGAGGGTTTCCGGAGGCAACTCTTAGGCAATATATGATTCTAAGCTAAGTTTCAATTTCACAAGAACAGATTCATACATACAAGCATCAATATCAAGGGCCTGGCATATTGGTCTGTCCTCCTTTGCTAGGCACTGCCCATGTAGAAGGCTTCTTGCTGTGCTATTAGAGAATGTAGCAGGACTTCCCAGGATGGGAATTCAATATTCTTCCGGTTATTGTGTGGATCTCCACCCACCAAGACAACACACCATGACTGCTTGAACATATTCATATTCCATAAAATCATGCCCCAGGTGCAACCCTTCCCACACATCCCCCTATCACCAACACCCCATCCCAGTCATCCTCCCCTGCCACAGCTGTGACCTTTCTGCAATCCAAAACCTCCCCAAATATGCTATTGGCCTACATTGAGCCTGTGGTCCCCTGAGAACTTCAGACATTTTTAATCCACCTTAAATGGTTGTCATGTTGTATATCTCATCTTTGTATATTTTACTAAATAAAAACAACAGTATTGAATGTTAGGAACATCCATCTAGTTTTTCTGAGCTTAGTATTCTGGCCTGCTCAAACCTTTTTGAGTATTGGATCTAAGATCCACTGTTTAAACACTTCCATGCTATTTTGTCATTTGAGGGGAACAAGCTCTTTTCCCCATGGCTTTTCCCTTCAAGGTCTGAACCCTGACTTTGTCAATAATTAGCTGTGCCGCTTTGCAGATTTGGCATTCTCCCTGAATGATTCTGTCCAATTGTAAAATGAGAGAAGTGATAAGTACCTGGCTGGGTTATTGCCATAATTAGGCATTATGCATGTGAAGTGCCCAGCATAACATTAGATGCATAATAGGCTCTTGGTGAATATTGTTATTTATCAGGTAATGAATTTGCATCTATCAGTGCTTTTCATAAAGCAAACAAACCAAACTCTTGGTGCTTGTTCAGAAATCTCAATGAGCTGAAGGGGTGGCAGTGTGATTTGGCTAGCAAAGATTTACAACACATAAAATCATCAAGGAACATGGATTTCAGAGGCAAACAATAAATTACTTTGTAACTTGGGCAAGGTTCTTACTTTCTTGAACCTCAGTGTCACTATCTGAACACACAGGGATATAAGAACTCATAGGGAGAGCATCTGGCATATAGTAGTCAGAGAAAACTTCTACTTCCTTCTTCCTCCTGCGTTGAACACACCTAACTGACTCAGCTCCAGGCATCATAGGTCATTGAGGCCTCTATCTTTTGGGATTGCAGGCACAGCTCTCAGGGGCTTGCTGAGATAGTAATGTTACTTCTGGCCAAACCAACTAACCTCACTGATACTGTTCACCTTTCCAAAGAGGGATGGTGATGCCTGCAGATCTATAAACAATCTAGTCCTAATATTATGAAACAGGCACAGACTATAACACATCCTATTTTTGACTGCCTTCCTGCCCTAGCACATACTGTTCCCTCTGCCTGGAGTAGCCTCTCCTCCACCCACTCCCCTCTTCCATCTAATTTCTACTGGCACTTCAATACTCACGTGTCATCTCCTCCAAAGCTCTTACCACACTGTGCTGAGCCGTGTCTTTCTCACTTCCACTGGACTGCCACGAGCTCTGTGAGGATACAGACCATAGTGCCTAGCAGTCTTCCTGGCACACAGAAGGTGCCGAATAAGTGTTTGGATCAATGAACATAATGATGTATACCTCACAGAAGGAAAGGGAATACAAATATGTTACTTCAGCCACTGGTGAAAAACAAAAACATACCAGCAGAGGACAGAAGGAAGCAAAACAAGAAAATGCCCACAAATGTTTCAACAAAAAATTCATATCACAATGGCTTCACTGGGCCTGCCTAAGAGATAAGCAGCTTGTCAGGATGGCAAGAACCACGAATGGTACTCAGAAGCCCATCATGTTTCCTACGAGGGTCTTGTGCCTGTTTAATCATTTCACACACACAGGTTAGTCCCACTGGTGCAACTGTGTCTGATAGAAGCAAACTCTCCATCTACAAATCATGAAGCTAAGAGCAAGCTTGAGCAGCTAATGATCATCTTAATTAACCCACAAAACTTTATGCATGGCCAGTATTCAGCCAACCTTTTGATCCTAGACAGAAATCTAATAAAGCCAGTTGAGAGAATGAAAAGGAAAAATCTGATGAATATTTTTACCCTAGTGGATATAAAAGTTGGCGAGTTCAATGGCTCCAAGAGTGATCTATGTGCCAATAGTAATATTACATTAAGTTGGGGAAACATCATTCCTTTAAATGCAAGCTGAACGAGCACCCTGAATAATGACTTAAAATTACATGTGTCCAGGATCTGTTGAGGCCGGAAAGGACAGAATTAAGATTCCTGCTTTAGAAGGAACACATTTTCTCCAAAGGAGTAGTTCCTAAGTTTGGTTTGAGTCAGGAACAAGTTTGAGAATCTGATGAAAATGATAGTCCTTCTCCCCCTATAGCAGTGGCATACGCACAGAGAACTTGATGAGTCTCTCGGGGGGTTCATGGATTTCTGAGATGTCTATCTTGGACTCCAGTCATGAATTCCTGCTCCTAGGCAGCTGTACGGTCTAGTGCAGAGGTTTCCAGTTGCAAATGTGAAAAGTCTTCTCAGAATTGCCTTTGAAAACTTTTTGAAATACTCATTTTTTTCTATGTGATATGAAAGTAGAACATAGCAACCTTTCATAAAGGGAGAGCTGTGGTGAGGCTAAGATAGGGGCATTTGGTAAAATACTCTGGATGATTCTCTTATGCCCTCTCCATCCCACCCATATGAGTAGGAGTGAATAGGCCAAGAGGAAAGATGGAGCAATGGATTTGGATCAAACACCTAGGGTCAAATTCCAGCTTCTTTACTGTCTAACTTTATGACCTTGCTCAAGGAACTCTTCCTCTTTCAACCTTTACTTCCTCACCTCTAAATGGTTATTGGAAAGACTGTGCTGAAGTACATGCAGTTTCTAACTTTCAAAGTTAATTCCCTTTCTTTTTTCTAGAGGAAAAATGAAGGTAGAAATTAGGAGGTATGTTACAGGTTATGCTCAGGAAGCAAATCCCAGCCACAGGATGCACTGTTACATTTAATGCCTGGTACTAGGAATAGTTGATGGCAAGAACTCTCCAAGTTGTTCCTAAGGGTCTGAGGTTTGAGGAAAGTGTTGCATTTCTGGAAATCTGCTGGAAGGAAATATATTGCTTACTAAAGTTTTAAGGAGATTTTTCACACTGAAGATTATGAGCAAGTGAGTATTGCCAGTGTAGATGAGTGTGTTTTACCATATGCTGGCTTTTCTTGGCTTGGCTTCCAAGGGCACTCTGAGTCATCTAGATAATTATACACATGTGGGTGATGCTGTGAAAGTCCTTTTGTTGTTGGAGTGGGAGGATGATCTAGGTAGGCAAATGCTACAGGGCTCCAAAGTCTGGTGCTAATAGGGGATTTCCTACTTGAAGAGCAGGTCTGGTGGTGAGTCTCTTGTGCACTCAATTTCTCTAACTCTCAATTTCCAATGTCTACCATGGTAATAATACTTAGCTCACAGAGCATTCATAAAGTTCAAAGCATCTACCTATCGTGTATTCGATGCTCAATGAATGGTAGTTATTTCGGTATAAGTGGTAGTGGTGGTAGTAGTGGATTAGTAGTAGTGGCCAAATAGGACTCAGGGATTTTAGCTGGGGAAATCAAGTCTGCAGCCCAAGGAGAAACCTCAAGACCTAGAATGGGGGAACAGAATCAAGGGAGAGGAGGCTGGTGAATCTGGAACAAACAGGAAGGGGGTCAGAGTTGGAGTGAAGCAGAAAGTTCAAGCCGGACTCAAGTTCTCAGCTTCTACCTAGCTCAGCCCTGCTCATCTGCAAATGATGGTAACCACCTATGGTGACCAACTCATTCCCCACTTGTCCAAGATTTTCCAGGACAAATGGAAAGTCCTGCATCCTGGGTGTTTTAGTTTGCTAAAGATTGCCAAAGCAATATACCACACATTGGTTGGCTTTTACAATGGGGATTTATTAACTTATAAGCTTATTGTACCAGGGCTGAGAAAAATGTCCAAATCAAGGCTCCAGGCAATGATCTCTCCTTGAAGACCACCAGCTACAGGTGGCCCTGGACTTCTCTGTCACATGGGAAGGCACATGGTGGCATTTGCTGGTCTCTTCCTTCTCCTCCAGGCTCTGTTGCTTTCAGCTTCTGGCTGCTCCTTCTGTGGCTTTCTCTCTCCCAGATTCCATTGATTTCAGCTTCTTGCTCTTGTAATTTTCTCTCTCAGCTTCTGTGGGTTCCTCTCTGGGCTCCTGGGTCTTTGCTCTCTGTCTTCATTACATTTATAAAGGACTCTATTAACAGGATTAAGACACACCCTGGGTCAGGAATGGATTAATTTAAGAACACAATTTTTCTAGGGTCCACAAAAGACTCAAACTACCATACTGGGAAACCTCTCAGTTTCTGGCAAACCAAAATGGGTGGTTACTCTACTCCTACTTGCATTCTAAAGCCCATGAGCACCAAGCTAATCCTGGCCAGGGGGCATGGAGTGAAACAGCCCTCTCACTTGGCACCCTCGACATCAGCCTTGTCCCCACCATGATATATGGGGGTGTCTAAAAGATTTCTTAGGTTCCTGCTGAGAATGTAAGCTCCATGACAGCAGGGACACTGTCTTGTTCACCATATCAACAATATATAGAAGAATTCCTGGTTATAGAGATGCTCAGCATTATTCATTAAATGGATAAATGGAGATCTTGCTTAGAGTTCTAATTCGCCTGCCTAGGGCCCTGAAGGACTGCTTATATCTAACTAGCTTCCTTCTACAAAATCAGGCCATATTGCTAGACTCTTACTACAATCTGAATGGGCCGTTCAGGGCTGCATAATCCTCATGCTAATCTTTGCTGCTTTCTTGAAACTCCTTCTGATTCTCGGTTCATCATGTTGGATTTTCTAGTGCACTGCATACAGCAGGAGAAATTTTGCCTTCTCCTTCCCTCTGGCAAGTTTAACAAGCCTTGGGTCAGAGCACATTTCATGTTGTGAGAGGAACAAAGGTTAATGTACTGATACCATGTTTCAAATATTCTCTACTGTTGTCCCCATAAGTCTTCATCATTTAATACATTCCAATATATAGGTATCCATACTCTATTTTCCATCCTGATTCTCAAATCTGTTAAGTGATACATTTACTCTTTGTTGGGACATGGCAGCAAAACATGATTCAGTCTTTGGAATACAGTTTCATTGTTTCTCTATTGAATTTCAGAATTAGAGAGAGGACAAGACGGCACCCTCTTAGCTTCTATTTCCCAATTTTAGAGAGAACTCTTGTGTTGACGATCATCTATTAAGGAGGAAATATGCTGGACAAGGTTGTTGTTCCTCCCGTTATCCTCCCATTTTGAGTGGTAGGCAGTCATGTACTCCATCATCATCTAGGGCGGCTCCTACTATGGTGTCAAGCGCTAGGTTTTGACTCAGATACTCCTTAGTTTAGCTCTCAATCATGAAAGTTTTTAGATCCTGGATTTTATTATTGGTGTTTTATCATCATCATTGTCATCATCACCATCATGGCTGGTGCAACCCAAAGGAGAGCTGTTGCCGATTTAGTCAAGACAACTCTTCACTGAGCAATGGAGGAAACTTTGCCTCCTCACCCTCCCCTCATAAAGGCCACTTGTGTCCCCCAATCGTGTTGACGGCTCCAAGTGTTCTAAATACATTTCCAAATACTCCCTTTGGCAGGTACTGTCCCCCGCTGAAAATTCCTTTGGGTAATTCAGAGAGGAAACACAGTGGAAAGTGAGAGTGAGATAGAAACTTGAGAATTCTGTGCTCTGGGATGAGAGTAGAAAAGAGGGCAGTCAAAAGGTAAATTTATGCATCATATTTCATGTACAAATATAATCCTGTTGATGTTTAGAACAACCAGTGGTTCGCCATAGCTCATTTGTTTGTGTCTAAGCACTTGTGGACACATCTGGTTTACCTACCCTCCCACAAAGACACCACTGGGCCAAACTGGCATTTTCCTTATTGTAAACTTTCTGTGTTTGCCCAGAATATCCTCCTCTGCCTTTCCAAATCCAATTCCTCATTCAAGGTTCAGTACAAAAGCCCTCTGTCCAGGCACATTTTTACTGTGTTTACTGTAAACTACCCAACAGGTAGCTGCCTTTGAGTATATGTTTCTTTCTGTTCAGACTGTAAGATATTTGAAGTCAGAGTCTGTATCTTCCTCTTCTGGTTCCTCCTCAGCACTAACTCTGGGGAGTTGTTTGCTTCTGATCTCTGAGGCACTTCTACTGGGTTCCTAGGCAGAAAGACCTACTTGCCTTTCCACAGAGCTTTGCTGAAATTTCCAGACCCTGAGAAAAGGTACTTGTTTTAACACAGCTGCTGGGCAGAGGTCATTGCTTTAAACAAGGTTTCCTTTCTTTCTTTTTTAATGAACTTAATCATTTTAAATATCTTTTCCAAAGCAGAATAAATTCAATGACCCTGACTTGGCTGAAAGCCTTCTCTTGAGTGCTTTGGGGAGGATTAGAGGAAGTTCTTTTACAGCCTCTTAGCATGACTGGCTGCCTTTTCCTTTCTTTGGGTTATCAGGGAGTGAGATTTGATCCTAATTAACAAAGGGTGAGCCTTAAGCCCTACAGTTTCTGTTCACTGGGAGAGAGGCTGGGGCTGAACTCTTTGGAGAAGTGAGGCTGGTAATTTCAATGATTTTAGCTCTTGTGTGTGAATACAGGGGCTGATACAGATGCTGAAAAGACAGCTCTGGCAAAACACAGCAGGCCCCTGAGGAAGGGAGAAAGCATCAGGGACAGGAAAAAATGCACTGCTATCATCTTAAGACAGTCGGTGCTGGCAGTGGAGATCATCTTGGAGTCAGGATTCAGTTCTATGCTACAAATTAATAGTCAGTGCCGCCATATTTTTTGATTGCCCAAAGGTCATAAAAAGGGAACAAAAATTGGGACAAATTAATTAGCAGTGTAATGAGAATGGAAAAAATAGTATAAAAGAAAGTTATCTATGTGGTATTCAAATTCCTGGCTCCTTACATTCTAGGGACTGATAGCTTTTAAGCAGGAGAGATTGGTTCACACATGGAGAGGGTCATGCAAAAAGAAGGGGCCATTCCAGCTGGTCTTCACTGAGTCCTACAGAGGATCCCATTGGCTTATCGTTTTTTCTCTTGTAATTTTTTGCTTTAGGCCTGTGAGTTAATCACTGCCATAAGAACAAGGATTAAGAAGGAGGCAGAGCTCTTGTATTTCTTCCTGGTTTCTCTGGCACCTAATAAAGTACTGGTCATGTAGTATTGCTTTAGAACTTTAGAGAATGAAGCAACCATCAGAGACAGCCCCCCACTTTTGACTGAGTGGTTGAGGATGATTGAAGTTTGCTTGCATTTGGGCTTTTAATCATGATATGCAGACTCAGAAGCAAGTGGTGGATCCCTTGTTATCTTGCCCTGGTCTTAGAAAGAGATCATATGCCATTGAGAAAGCTCAGAGAAGTAAGCAGAAGGAGAATGTGTCCAAATATTACAGGCAAGTTTATTCTTAAGGCACTGGTTAAAAGCCTGCATCTTTCTCAAGACCCAGCATTAAAATATTCTGCTCAGCTGCTCTGCCCTCCAGAATACAATAAATAGCAGCACTATTTTTAAAGGATCATTGGGCTTCATTAAGTAAAGAGAGGCTTCTCTTGAACATGGTTTTGAGGATTCACTGTCTAAACAGCAGACTGGGGTGTTGATATCCTGGCAGAAGTATTCCAAGTGTGTATTAATAGGCCTGGCTCTTCTGGCACATCTTTGAGCCAGTCATTTTGGCCTTGCCTGTCCTCATTTTCTCATCTGTACATAGGGGTTTCCCAGTTTATTGTGAGGATGAAATGTAATGAGACAGCTACATAGTCATAGCAAAGCATTCATTAATTCACTGAGTGCCTACCATGGGCCAGGTCTTTAGAAATAACACTATAAGAGGATGATTTTGATGGATATTGACATTTGAAGCTATCTCTTGTTTTATTTATTGCATTAGGATTTCACAAGAGGTTTAATAGTGAATAAAAATCAATCAGGCAGATAATTCCATACACAGAAAATCCTGAAAAACCACAACAAAGCTCTTAGAGATAATAAATGGACTCAGCAAAATGGCGGGGTACAAGATCAACACCCCAAAATCAGTAGTGTTTCTATATACAAGTAATAAACAATCAGAAGAAGAAATCAAGAAAAAAATTCCATTCACAATAACAACTTAAAGAATCAAATATATAGGAATAAATCTAACCAAGAATATAAAGGACTTGTACTCAGAAAACTACAAAACATTGCTAAAAGAATTCAAGGAAGACCTAAATAAATGGAATGACATCTTGTGTTCATGGATTTGAAGACTAAATATCTGTAAGATGTCAATCCTACACAAAGCAATTTATAGATTCAATGCAATCCCTAATCAAAATTCCAACAACCTTCTTTGCAGAAATGGAAAAACCAATCAGCAAATTTATATGAAAGGGTAAAGGGCCCAATTAGCTAAAGTCATCTTGAAAAAGAAGAATGAAGTTGGAGGACTCACACTTCCTGATCTTAAAACTTCTTATAAAGCAACAGTAGTCAAAACAGCATGGAAGTGGTGTAAGGACAGACATATAGACCAATGGAATTGAACTGAGAGCTCAAAAATCAACCCTCACATTTATGGTCAACTGATTTTTGACAAGAGGGCAAAGACCACTCACTTGGAAAGCATAGTCTTTTCAACATATGGTGCTGGGAAAACTGGCTCTCCATTTGCAAAAAAGAAGGAGGACCCCTACCTCACACCTTATACAAAAATCAATGCAAAATGGATCAAAGACCTAAATATAAGAGCTAGAACTAACAAACTTCTCAAAGAAAACCTAGGGAAGCATCTTCAGGAACTTGTAGTAGGCCACAGTTTCTTAGACCTGACACCCAAAGCACAAGCAACAAAAGAAAAAACAGATAAATGGGACCTTCTCAAAATTAAACAGATAAATGGGACCTTCTCAAAATTAAAGTGCCTCAAAGGACTTTATCATGAAAGTAAAAATGACAAACTACACAATGGGTGAAAATATTTGGAAACCACAAATCCGATAAAGATTTAATATCCAGAATACATAAAGAAATCCTTCAACTTAACTACACAAAGACAAACAACCCAATTAAAAAATGGCAAAAGATTTGATTAACATCTCTTCAAAGAAGATATACAAATAGCCAGAAAGCACATGAAAAGATGCTTAAAATCATTAACCATGAGGGAAATGCAAATCAAAACCACAAAGAGATACCATTTCACACCCATTAGAATGGCTGCTATTAAAAAAAAAACAAAACTGGGAGAAGGTATGTAGCTCAGTGGTTGAGCACCTGCTCTTCATGTAGGAGGTCCTGGGTTCAATCACTGGTACCGCCTAACAACAGAAAAATGAGAATGGATGTAGTTCAGTTGCTTGAGTGCCTGCTCCCCATGTATGAGGTCCTAGGTTCAATCCCCAGTACATATTCAATCTGAATATGATTAAAAGGGGAAAGTTTAGATTGTATATATGGTAATAGAATAAAATTTTTAAAAAAATCAATGGACCTACACTTCACAAACAGTAAACCCTAAGTCAAACAAAGGACTTAGTTAATAGTATAATTATAAAAATGTGCTATCATCAATTCTAACAAATTTTCCACACCAATGCAAGATGTTGGTGGTGGGGTGTTGTATGGGAATCCTGTATTTTTTGCATGATTGTTCTGTAAACTTGCAACTTAATAAAGAAAACAAATAGCATAAAACAAACAAACAAAAACAACAAGTAATCAGTCAGAGGTTAAAGCCTTTTGGTGCAATTTTACCCACACAGCATTATAATGGTCCAACTCTTTTTCCAGGATTAGGAAGTAGATAGAATTATTTTTCCATAGAGAGAAGGAATAGGGGGGGCTTCCTTGGTCAAGGAACAATTCTTGCCATTGGGCAGACTGATTGAAATTCCAGATCTGCTTACTAGCTAGATTCAGGCAAGTAACATATTCACCCAAACTCTTGTGTCCACCATTTGTAATGAGGAATAATAGAACCTATCTTAGAAGCTATTGTGAGGACTAAGTGAAATGATGCCTAGACTCTGCCTTGCAGTGATTGGCACATTGTGGATGCAGGATGGGAGCTCCCTCAGCAGTAACAGATGCCATTGAGGTGGTGGTCTCAGGTCTCTAGCCTGCCTTTCAGCTCTTTTCTTGTCCCAGGTTCTCCCTACCTGCATGCTCCCTTTCCCAAGCACTCAGGTCCCTGTCTTCTAGTATGAGTGCCATCAAAACTCTCTCATCAAGGGCATGGATAAATCCCTTGTCTTTCTTGGGGAGTTGGACTGGGTGGGCTTCCTTTTCCTGGGTGGAAAGTGCCTGCCACCTCATTTGGCTTTGTGAGATCAAAGACTCAGTTCTTTGTGAGAGGAGTTTTAAACCCTTGACGTTCTTAGATTCTGTGTGTGTGTGTTGGACTATATAGAAAAGTAAATATGTTGCCAGTTTCACAAAATTAACAAATCAACGTAATTGGCCCTAGATTAACAAACAGATCAAAAACGGCAGCCCAGAAGTCTCCCCTCACTCTCCTTCCTCATTACTGCATGTACTTCTCCACCAACAAGGGTAACTGAAAAGGCTAGTTTTCCTGCTTCTGTACTCTATATAAACGGAATCATACAGCACAGGTACATTTCTGTCTGGCTTCTTTCACTGGATAGTATGTTCATGAGGTTCATCTATGTTTTGTATAGATGTAGATCATTTATTTTCCTAATTGTATAGTATTCCATTGGGTGAATGAACCACAACTTACATATCTGTTCAACTGGGAAAAGCATTTGGGTTATTTCCTTTATAATCCAGTGGTGTCAACTTTCAGTGAGTGTCTTGGAGCTTTGCCTTAAAAGCCACCTGCCTCCCATTCTCAGAAACTCATGGTGGCCATTGGATGCGACTTCAGAGCAATTGCAGAAAATGTGAGAATCTTTGCGTGAACTTTGATGCAGTGCCTCAAGCCCTCCCAGTGACAACCCTGTAAGGTGGGTAAGAATCTCACCATTGTAGACATGCTCAAACTGAGGCTGGGAGTACTCAGACATTTGACTGAGACAGCAGGTCTGAAAAGGAGCAAAACTGAGATTTGAATCTAGGTTTTAGCTTCTTTAAAGACTCTACCCCTTTCACAAAGCCATACCACCTTGCTGCATGATTTAGTGAAAAGGTCACTGTTGTGCCAAAGTGTCTATAAGAGGCTTGGCCAGGTCACTGCACCTCTGCTGGCCACTATTTCCTTACCTTTAAGAACACAGCAGTGGGATTCAGTGCCCAGGGGGCATACAGGGCCGTGGGTAAGGGTCAAGCCAGACTGTTAGGTTGGAACCTTGACTCTATCACTCATTAGCTGTGTGACCTTGGGCAAGTTATTTGCCCTTTCTGTGCCTCAGTTTCTCAGCCCATAAACTGGGTATAATAAAAGCTCCTATTCTATGAGACTATTGTGAGGAATAAAGAAAGAATTACATAAGGCACTTTGTCCAAAGCCAGGCACCGTGAAGATATTTCTTGGGCACTTACAGTTGTTATAATAAAATTCAAGACTGTTTGGCAGCTCTGGCATTCTAAGAGCCCGGTACTGTCATTTCAGCCAGCACTTTGAATCAAAGATCTTCACCAGCTCCTAAATAAACGTTACATGGCTGCTTCCACTGGTTCTCTTTTTGGAGATGTCTATTAAAATTATGATTCCATTGTCAGAAACAAAATATTCTTAAGATGTCTTCAAGCATACCCTCAAATTATATGACAGTGTCTGGCTTTAATACCCATCTAAATAGTTATACTGTTGACAGGTTTCCGGAGCGGCGTTTGCTCTTCCATTCCTCTCATTAACTTATGTAGCAACATCATAACTCTCTGGAAGGAAAAAAAGAAAAAGAATGCTGGCATATTCCATCTGAATTCATTTCACATAGCGTCTGTGTCAGAGCGTTTGCATATGAATGAGATGCCTTGACGTTCGCTCATTAACATGGAAGCATTGCGGTGACACATTTCAGAGTTCAGGTTCAAAAGTTTGAGGTAAGAGAAGCAAGAAAGCCTTGAGGCTCAGTCTGGGTGAGATTCCACTGTTGTAGCCTGGCATGTAACTGCTACCCCAGTCAGGCTGTGGTCTGGGATGGTTTTTCTATCTCACCTTTAAGGCTGCTATGCCAATCTCTCACCCACTCTCCTCTCCATATACCTAACGTCTTAGTCACACTGACACGTGTTTTCATTAATATCTTCAAGTCTTTGTACATATAAGCCACTCCTTCTGATTGAGGGGGGCCTTCTCCCCTTCTCTGCTTGGTAAGTTTTGCTGATTCCACAGAAATGTCAATGTCTTCTGGAACCATCTCAATTCCTCCAGACAAATTTAGCCACTTCCTCCCTGGGCCCCAGCACCAGAACTTCGTGTCTGGAATGGCCTGTGCCCCATGTTGCATGTCTCTTTGGTGCTGGACTCTGAAATTTGAGGAGGCATGGACCATACTTCTTCACTGTTTCAGCCCTGATTCCCAGCACAGAGTAGGTGCTGAATCAATGCTTATGAAATAGATAGATGCAAAAATTAGAGTAAAGCCTGGTAAGGCATCTGCTGAGCTTTTCTCTCCAAGGGATCAAAGGATGTTTACTTAACATGCTCCTGAGTCCCAGGAATGGGCCTCCTCACTCTTCACTAGATAATGTCAACTCCAGTCAACAAGTTCTGAGGCTCAGAGCAGGCTCCGGGGTTCCATCTGATCTGTGTCTCCCTCAGATCACAAGCTTTGGAAACATGGGCTGAGCATGTCCTTGTAAGAACCTGGCAGCCCGTGCCTTGTTAGGTGATCTCATTATGGAAATATGGATTTGGGAGCGATTAGCATCTGTGCTCAGCTGTGGCTCCTGTTAATGCCTCTGGAATTGGGATGAGGTGGGTCACAGCAGCAGAAGCCTGGGGGATGACATCGTGCCAAGTGAAGGCAGACCAGACGGGGGCGATGGTCAGCGAGATCGCAGGCTCCAAGGGGCCTGCAATGACCAGGCAATAATCCCACACATATACTCAGTGCAGCAATGTGCGGTGGTACAGGGACCAGGCTCTGAAGTCAGACTGCACAGGTTCCAGTCCCAGCTTGACCACCTATGTGCAAGTTCTTGGACCTTTCTAAAACTCAGTTCTCTCAACTTTTAAATGGGTGTCATAAGAGCAACTATGACATAAGGTTATTGTGTGCTCCCTCATAGGGCTTCTATGACACATAGAAAACTTGGCTCCATAAATGACAGCCATTGTTAGCTAATAATACAAATAAAACATACATGATTCCATTTGATCCCATCCAGTTATGGTTTTCCTTGTTTAGAAAGGGTGAAAGCACATGCAATTTAAAGTAGGAAGTTAAAGTAAAAAGCTCATTCAGATTTTACCCAGAATTGTTCAATGTCATGGCCAAGAAAGCCTGCCATGCCTTAGGCATTTAAGGCAGCCTGACATCATCTCCAGCTGGTCTATAAGGAAGCTCCTAGGCAATTGCTCAATTCCCTCCCAGTGTCACCCCTCGTGCCCCCTCTTCCTCCCCTCCATTGAGTCTGGGCCTACTCTTGGTCCCCCAACCCTGCATCCTACAGGGCCCTTATGATTTATTGTTTTTGACTTTGTTTAGACTTTCTGATTTGTTCTCCTACTTCTTGCTCTTTTTTTTTTTTTTTAAATACCCTGTGCTTTTTTATTTAAGGAAACTCTCTCCCCAGCTCCAGCTCACAGCTTTTGGGGAGGCAAAGGCTACGGACTCTGAATTCCAGGAGAACTGAGTTTGAATTCTGTTTCTACCATTTCCTTATGTGGCCACTGGCCATGCACATAACAGTCAGAGACTCTGTCTGTCCAGCTGAGAAAGCTGTCCACTCTACAAGGACTTATCAAATACCTACTTGTACCAGACTCTCTCATATGCCCTTGGAAGAGAGCATGAGCAAAACAGACAAAAGTCCCTGCACTCATGGAGTTTATGGGAGAGGGATAAGAAATGAGATGAATCAAGGAATGAAGAGGTATGTTAGAAGTGACAAATTCCATAAGGAAAAATACAGCTCAGTATAAAGGGTGCTGGTGCTGTCCCTCTAAGATCACCAAGAGGCTTCATGAGATGTGGGCCCACCCACATGAAGTGCTCAATAAATGGAAGCCAGGATGATGAAGGGAGAGGAGAAGAGGGAAGAGATGGATGGGAACTACACCCCCTGACTGCTTCCAGAATGGTCAGCCCCAGCACTTTTCTCTTCTCTTGCTGCACAAAGTGGAAGGATCCAGACTACTGGTTGTTCTGGTTCCTGCCTTCTGCACTTGTCCTTCATTATCTCTACCTGCTCACCACTAACACTGAAGGTATGTAGTTCCTTGCCCAGGACCTGATAATATAAGTTCACAGCAGACATATGTATTTTTTGGCTGCCAGCATCTGACTACCCATTCTATTTTGGAGGAGTCCCAAGATAGGTGGGAGGTGGGCAGAGCTCAGCCTTCCAATTTGGAAACCCAAAGAAGGTAGGCATTTCTCGCCTAGCCATGCAGGGTGTGGTCACGTGGCCATTCAGAAGTAGGATCACACAGAGACTACTGGTGTGGGACACTGAGTCTGGGGTGAGTTGCAAAAAACAAAGTGATAATTTAGGATCCACTGCAGTGGTGTCTGATGGCCATTGTTCTAGCTGTGTTGTCCAATGTCCAGTGTTGGCAGGGCCAGTAGGGCTTGTGGGATATCAGAGAATTTCTAATCAGACAATGGGACCTGATTTGGGCAGTGGTTCTTGCAGGCCAGCCTACCTTATTTCTGCCCACGTTCTGAGCCTTCTCAATAATTCTGTGGGCTGATTTACTTCCTTCCAGCAAACTCCTTCTTTGCTGAAGTTACTAGAGTTGAATTGTTTCATTTAAACAAAAACCCTGAAGAGTCTGTGAAGTCATGCTCTCTTGCCAATGGTAGGGATTCCTAACCTTGGCCACAATGGAATCACCTGTGGAGATTTTCATTATCCTAAATGTTCAAGCCATGCCCCATGGCAGGAAATGCGGAATCTCTGGGGGACATACTCAGGTGACTGGAATTTTTTTGAAGTTCCCCTGGTGACTGCATAGTGTGATCAAGTTTGAGTAACAATGCTCTACCTGGCCACCTCCTTTCTTTTCATCACCAGAATTTGCATTACTATCCAGACCAAGCATAGGAGCCAGAAATCGTCTCTGGCCCTCCCTGTCCCCTAGGTTGGACTAAGCCAGTGGCTCGCAATCTGGGCTCTCCAGCGGTATCATCTGGAGGGTTAAAAAATCCTTAAGTCTTGGTTCTATTCTCAGAAATTCTGATTCAAATGATCTAGAATGCAGCTTGGGTCTCTTTTCTTGTCTGTAAAATACCCCATACACCTCAGATAAACCAATACTTTACCTGGCCACAGGCTTTCAGATTCTTTAAGAAGTCTACAATACTAGATGCACAGATTAATAATGAAACTTATTAATATATGAGGTATACTGGAGTGATTGCAAGTAGACCCCCAAGAACTTTTAAAAGAGGGGAGAATAGATTGCTCTAGGAAAAATAAATGAGTAAATGCTACAATGCAATTGATGGAATTAGCCATCACTTAGAGTTGTTGGGAAAACTCTTATTTGTGTGTACATCAAGTATTATCTGCTACACCTTCCCCAGAAGGGGCAGTATTGAAGCAAACACATCTCCCCTTCTCCCCACCCCTTCTCCAAGGAAAAGGAAGACTCATCAGATTGTGGAGATGGAGAGGGGTTTCATTCATTTCTAGGAGGAAATCTCCCATTTGTGCTGGGGGAGACCCTCACATTGAAATGGGAGGTAGCAAACCTGTTTCATCCTCCAATAAATGCATCATCTATTATAAAAATGATTCTGTATTGTGATCCCCAATTGCTCTTTGTGACTGTCCCTGACTAGCCTTTTAGTTCTCCCATATACACAAACCAAAGGAGTGTCCATAAAGGCATGATTACAGCATTTGGGAAAATCTCAACCACCAGAGAAATAACCTAGGGGTTGTCACTTGTGGGCAGGACTGAGGTGTGGAGACCAGAGAACTGGGGACATTCACTGGGGAAAGACAGTGTCAAAGGCAGGATGTGGTGTGGATTCAGTAGGGAGCTTGGGAAAGGGCAGATCAAGGAGGCAGAGTTTGTCAGTACTCAGCTGTGTTAGTTTCTTTTTCTTTTGTCTCTCTTGTGTGTTGGTTGCTGTAACAAATGGCCACAAACTTGGTGGCCTAAAACAACCTACATTTATTCTTTCACAGTCTGGAAGTCAGAAGGCTGAAATCCGTTTTACTGGGTCTAAATCAAGGTGTTGGCAGAGCCAAGCTCCCTCTGGAGGCTCTAGGGGAAAATCCATTTCCTTGCCTCTCCAGTTCTAGAGCTGCCTTCCTTGCATTCCTTGTATTGTGGCTCTGCCCCCTTCTTCTATCTTCAAAGTCAGCATTGCAGCATCTTGCTTCAGTGGTCATGTTGCCTTCTTCTGTTTCTGTAGGCAAATCTCCCTCTGCCTTCACAAGGACATTTGTGATTACTTTTAGGACCCGCTGAGATAATCCAGGACAATCTCCCATCTCAACATGCTTCATCACATCTGCAAAACCCCCTTTGCCATATAACGTAACAGTCACAGGTTCCAGAATTAGGAGGTGGCTTTCTTTGGGAGCCATTATTCAGCCTACCACACAGGTAAGCCATGCAGGTACAGCTGGGGTTGAGGAGTTCTGACTTGCAAGTGGACTTGGGCTTCTGGGCTGACCTTCATGCTGATCCTCAGGGTGGTCACTGCTCTGATTTGAGGGGCATCTGCAGACCTTTTTCCCAGCATATGTGGAAATGGGGCAGAACTGACAGGTCATGCAGATGAAAGCACTGGCTATGGCTGTGATTACTGTGTTTCTGGGGGAAATTAATGGATTAGCCCTTAGCCCACCAGCCTCTGTGAGCTGAAATGGGGGAGTCTGGTCCTGAGTCTCCCCTTCCAGATGCTGCTTACATCACCTTGTCCTAAACCCCAAATCTGAGGGCCTAGAACAGCACTTTGGCAAATTCACCAAAGGACAAACCACCTAGGCTGGCTGTAGACACCTTGACTTGACCACACACCTTCTTGGAAATTGCATTTATTTTACTGGCATGACAGAGCAAGCTGAGATCCATTAATGCTAGGTAAGTGTGTGCCATCACCCTTTGCGGTTTGGGCTCACAGAGTTTGCGGGCATCTATTGACCTCCCAGTTTCCGCCTTGACACGAGAGCCTCTCTTTCAACTCTCTGAGCAGTCATGGCCACAGTCTGCCATTCCTTCCTTGCCCAGGACCATGGAGTGACCGCGAGCCCAGTCGGCAGCCTACGGGAGCCGTCTGTCTTGCTTCCCATGGGTGCTTCAGCTCTGTGACTTAGGAGGTATCTTCTGGCCATTGATTTGGTTATTTTGAGACTACACAGAAAGCCTTCATTTGCTTCCAGAGAGGTTCAGATAACTAACCCAAGGAGAGAAAGTGCCTGCAGCTGAATGCATGCTCCCTTTCGATGCTTCCCCTGAGCAGAGTCGCAGGGGAGGTGGTCCTACAGCATCTGCTCTTGGTGTTCACAGATGAAGCAAAGTCAGCAAGGTTTTGTGCTCTGATTATTTTGGTTTCAAATGGAAAATGTTTGGGAATCTATGTGTTCTGCAAACTTAAGATGACATTCCCTTCCTGAGGTTGTCTTCCAAGAATCCTTCAGAAATCCTGTCAGCCTCAGTTCTCTTCTGCCCAAGTCACAGAACTCTTTCCCCAGCCAGGGTCTTTTCTATGCACAAGGAGTTTCCCTGGCAGTATAGGCTGAGGTGTAAGTGCCAGAAAATTGAGCATGGCGGGATTCAACAGCAGTGCCACATGCCACTGCTCCTGGGGGTGGGGTGGGTCGTGCAATGCACAGGTAGAGTCTTGGCATCCGAGTTTCCACTCAATGAGGCATCTGTTTGCTGCTGGGACTTTAAGTGGGAAGAAAAAAATTGTGCCCATGGAAAGGGCAGACAGTTTTGATTAAGTGCAGGTTTGTTGATTTTTCAAACTAACATCACAGAGCTTGCTGAGGTTAAATACAAGTAGATTATTGAATCTTCCCAACAAAGGGAACAGAGGCTAAGGGATTTTGAGCAGACTTGCCCACAGTCACCCAGCTAGGAAGTGAGTTTGGAGGGTGCAGTGAGTCTGACTTTGTGGTCTCCTCTCTTCCCCGCTCTGCCACAATCTGTTACTTTGCCCCTCACACCATTATCCAGTATATTTCTGTGGGTTTTCTATAAAGGGTATTAGAGCAAGAAATGCCCGGACTGTGCCAGAACACTCATGAGAAGGCTGAGGAGGAACTCGGGTGATGGCTCACTCGGCTGGATTGCTTTCCGGGGCTCTGGATTCTTGGTGAGAGGCAACCAGAAGCTGAGCTTGGAGACCCTAGCAGGTTCTGTACGTTGATTGTGTATCAAAGGCTGGTCACTGGATGAACCAGCATCACCAGGGAACTTGTCGGAAATGCCAACTCTCCAGCCCTACCCCGACCTATAGAACCAGAAACTCTGAGTCTGGGGCCCGGAAAGCTATAGTTTAACAAGACTTCCAGGTGATTCTGATTCGTGCTGAAGAGTTTCCTCCTCCCAGAATTTGCGCTCTGCCCTCCGAAGTCCTCAACAAACCCATTTGCTTTCTCAGCTCAAGCAGAGGCTAAACAGCTCTTTCCAGGGGCTGCACCAGCGTGTGGCCAGGCCAGCTGGAGCCTGCCTGACCACTGGAGGGCTGAGGGTCCAGGGAGCAACCCCTGGCGGAGGCAAACTTCTGCCTGGCATTGCTCTGCATTCCACAAGGCAAATCCAGAAGGCTCCAGGTTCTCGGTTCCCAGCTGCCTCTCTGCTCCTGCAGCACTCCTCCCCCTGAAGCCTTCTGATTTAGGAACACTTGTCCAGGCCTGGCAGGCATGTGATTCCGATCATTAGCACCTTGTAGTCAGGATCCTTGCCTTGTAAATCTCTTTGTTCTCGCAAAGTTCAGGAGAAGGGAGAGGCAGCCTGGAGGAGTTCTTTCAGCCTGTTCCTCTGCTCCAGGTAGAACAAAGCCTGTGTGTGGGAAACAGGCTTTGATCCCAGACAATGAGAGGCACTGGGTAAGTGTTTGCTGGGGCCAGGCAGCTCTGGCACAAAACAGATCAGCGACTTTTATGTTTTTCCTCCCTCCCCCACCTCCCTCCCTTCCTCCTTCCCTCCCTCCCTTCTTCCTTCTTCCCTCTCTTTCTCTCTCTCTTTCCTTCTTCTTTTTTAAAGTCCTCACTCATGTACTACAAACAAAAGAGTAAAATGTTTTGAAGGATGGTATTTCCGGAGCTCTATAAATCTCAGGCACAACCTGGAACATCTGCTTACTGAGTCCTTTGCACAGGCTTGGAGGCTCCTGCGGGGCGCCGGCCACCCTGGTGTGATGGGGTGATAGGGCCTTTCCAAAAGGATAAGCTTTGCTCTGCCTGAAGCTATGCAGTGACAGCTGGGATTGGGAAATGCTGGAGATGGGACGGACCCTGGGAAATGTACTCCTGTGCCAGGCATAGGTCGCTGGGTTTAAAAATGAACATAGTGAAATAAGCGAGCCACGGCATAGCCCAACCCTGCGCCAAGCAACGGGAGCTTAACCTACCAACTCATGCAGTCTCCTCCACAGCCTCTGAGGCCTCTGTTTTCTCCTAGGATCTATGTCAATCTTCACAGTACTTATGAGGTGGCTATTATTGTTGCCCCCACATTTCAGATGAGAAAATCAGAGGGACAGAGAGGTTGGTAACACCCGTTTTCACACAGCTGAAAAAGTGGCAGAGGATTGTGGGAAGATGGCTTCAGACTAACAGGCAGGACTCAATGCTCCCACAAAAACAGCAGAGAGCGAGCCAAAAGCTGTCCGAGGGACCTGCTTTGGGAGTCAGCAGACACAACTCCCAGGACGGTGAGGGACAGAGAGATGGAGAAGGTGAAACGCAAACGTGAGTTACCAAAACCTGTGGCCGCAGGGAAGGGCTCCCCTCCCCCACCCCAAGATATTAAGCTGGGGTAAAACTCCTGGCTCACTGCAGCCAACTGAGAGGGGAAGAGACATCTTCCTCCCTGTCAGCTGTTTCAAGGGGAGGGGGAGGGGAGGTCAGGGTGCTTTTCTTCAGTGAATTTGGCAGCAGAGCCTGATTTGAACCTCTGTTCTGGAGATTCAACACAGGAACACAGGAAAGCCGAGACTGAAATACCTCCATGGAAAGGTACACTCACTGGCGCCATCTGCTGGCCGATCTGGAAATTGCATGGTCAAAAAGTGTTCGCACTCTCTGTATCCAAACCCTGGGAGAAAATCTGTGCCCCACTAGTGAGTCTCTGGCCTGATTTTAAAAACTTAAACTGGGCAGTTTTAAAGACAGAATAAGTCGAACCAAATATCAAAGAAGAGCTGTGAAAAAAATAGGCAAGAGAGAGAAATTAGCTATCAGAGTAAATCTACCAACATATTCAGATGCCTAGCCATCAGCAAAAAATTAGAAGCCATACTAGGAAACAGGAAGAGATGGTCCAGCCAAAAGAACAAACCAAATATTCTGAAGAGATACAGCATTTAAGGCAATTAATCAGTGATAATCACACAACTCTACAAAAGCACTTCAAAGAATTTAAAGAAAATATGACTAAAGAAGCAAAGGATATTAAGAAGACACTGGGAGAGTATAAAGAACAATTTGAAAGGCTGCAAAGAAAAGTAACAGACCTTATGGAAATGAAAGACACGATGGATGAGATTAAAAATACATTAGATGCACATAAGAACAGATTTGAATTACTTGAAGACAGAATTAGTGATTTCAAAGACAGAACATCTGAATTGGAAAAGACAGGGAAGCGGGTGTGGCTCAGTGGATAGAGCCCCCGTTTACCATATGGGAGGCCTGGGTTCGCGTCCCGAGGCCTCCTTGTGAGGGCACGCCAGCCTGCGCAGTGCGGTGGGCTGATGCAGCAACCTCACGGCAGGAAGCGGGTGTGGCGCAATGGATAGAGCACCC
>JAQZBX010009088.1:0-16361 GCA_029593785.1 Cabassous unicinctus
AAAAAGTGCCTATGTGTTGGCACTGAATGCTCATATTTATGTTGGAAATAAAGTAAAAATACCAAACCATAGAGTTCAAATATATGAGTGCAAATATAAGAAAAGCTCTGGAAGAAAACATATTAGATCTTTAATGGTCATTAATTCAAATAGTCATTAACTCTGAAGCAGGTGGTAGGGCTGCAGGAGTTGAGAGGCTCTTTTTGCTTTTAACTATGTATAATGAGGTACCTTTTTACTTTATATAATTGTTTTTTAATGTCTAAACAGTTGATGTTTACTCTTAAAACTTACCATAAGTTGAATTAAGGAGAGAATATAATAGAATTAGAGGGAAGCTAAATGGTGGATAAAATAAAATCAGCAACAATCATATTTTTTCTGTTCTGAAATATTTTGAAAATACAGCGAATTACCCAACACTAGCTAGAATTAACAGTTGTGAGCATGTCATAATTTCTTTAGATTTAAAAAGAAAATCTCTCAGAAAAATCTGAAGTTCCTCTGATTTCCTTCTCTTTGTACTTTGAGGCAACCAGTACCATAAATTTGCTGTATATTATTGTAGTTCAGAGCAATGTACTTTTACTATGAAAAATGAGTAAAGTATATTTATGTCTACATAGCTATAACCTACTTCTGGATATTTGGTTTAACAACATATTTTATAATCTGTGGAGCATGCACAATTTTTTTCACTAGATACTGCCAAATGTCTTTCCAAATTAGTTGTTGCCATTTATATTTTCACTGGAGTGTTGCAGAGTTCCCATTTCTGGACATCCTCACCAATACTTGATATTGTCAGGCTTCACATTTTGTTTTGCTCGTGAATTGTGAAATGTTAGCTTACCAACAATCTCGTGAATTTTTCCTGAGTGTTCACATCTCATAGGCTCCAATGTTGGGACCCACAAAGAAAGGTGATAAAGTCAGAGTCCTCAAGGAGCTAGTTGCCGTTTAGAAGTGTGGTGTTTGTACAGAACTAAAAGCTACCAATTACATTACCAGTGTAATTCCTGTCGAGGTTAAGAGAAGACTGTTATGGACTTGAGAGTTAATTAGTGGTTTTTAGGAGGTGAAAGTGAGGGATCTTGACAAATGAACAGGAAGAGACGAGAGCGGAGGTCATCGAGGCTGAAGGAAGCATAAAGGCAGACAGCGAAGTTAGAATGAACACTAAGCCAGTGGTCAAAGCATTTCACATTGCCCTTAAAACCTTAATGAGAAAAGTGTTAATAGATCCTTTAAGCATGTCTTTTTTAAACTCATCATTTTCCAGATGGAGAAATTGAGGCCTAGAAAAATGTCAACTTGGAAATTACTTAACTTCTCCATTAGTCAAGTGACAAAAATTTAAAAAGTGGGGTATTTATTGACTAATTTAAATTAAATATCCAGCAGATCAATATTCATCCTTATTAGATAATCCAGTTCAAGTGTCCTCTTTCTGTGTGTTCCTTTGGTTAGTTTTATTCTCAGCAGGCTCTGTGCTTATGGATGCGAAGATAAGCCCAGAATCTCAAATCTTCTTTAACTTTTACAGCTAATATTCCTACTAAAAATAATCTATTTTCTTTGCCTTTGTTTCTATATCAAGTTCACAAAAGACACTCAAATGCTGACCATTTGACCAATCATTGTGACCAGGAAATAGGGTAATCTGGCCAGTGTAGATGAGAGGCTCATACTTGATGGGGAAGTTGGGACCATTTCGTTGACAGCTATATTGGAATTGCATTGCCTAAAGAAGGGTACATTCCTAAAAGGAAAGAATGCAGGGCATGCAAAAATAATTTGGCCACAGCATCCTCTTTGGTATGTAAAGTATTTTGTATACATGATTGTAGTCATCTAATTTAAAGAGAATATAGGTGGTACTCATTGTAGTTGCCTTTAAGTCCTCAAATCCGTGATTGTAACAACTTTTATAACAGTGATTACATTCATTTCAACAAATGCTTTTTAAATATATTGGGATAGTTTGCCAAATAATACAAAGGTAAACAAGATGCATATCTATCTATTAAGGTGTTTCCAAACTCACTGGAAATATTAAGGACTGGAAAGATAGATGCATAAATAATTTTGATTGAAAGAAACCATAAGAGATATGCATCAGGTTAAGGTTGTTCTAAAGGAAGAGAGATATCCTAGGATCACTAAAGGCTTTACCATATAAGTGGTATTTAAACACTCCTTTAAAAAATTTATTTTGAGTAGCAAAATGAAGTATGGCAGGAATGGGAGGCTATTCCATGCCCAGGGTTTCCTATGAGCAGAAGCGCAGAAATGGGAAACCACGGAGGCACAGTGATTTATTGAGTCGGATTGGATTACAGGAGAGTGGTCTGTGAGTTGGAGTAGATGAGGTCGGTGCCAACTGTGTTGCAGAGGGCCCTGAATGTCAGCCTGACGAGTTTGTGCTTCCTCTGATAGGCAGTGAAAACCACTGATTTGTTTTTGGGCCTGTGTGTGGCATGGCCTGGGTAGTGCTCTTTTTAAGGAAATTGCTCTGATAAACAGTGTGTATGCTAAATTGGAGCAAGAAGGCTTGGAAGGTAGGGAAAACAGTTGAGGGGTTATAGAATTGTCCCTTTGTGAGGTAAAGATTGTTTGAATTAGGAAGTGAGGAAGTAAAACTGTATATTGAGAGATGAACTTTGTTGAGGCTTTGTGGAGGCAGAATCCTGGGAATAGTCCAAGACATATTTCAGTCCTGGGTGATAAATAGCATAGTACCCATCATTGGGAGAAACAGGATCAGGAGGAAGAGTTGCACTGGGGGAAGTGAATCAGATGGTTTTATGTTAGTTGTGTAATCTGTTGTCTAATATATTGAAAATATGTAGTATTTTCAATCATGTAGGGATATTATTTGCAAATTTTTCGATGCTAAAGTTCCTAGATATAGTTTACAATGTTGTGAATGTACACAGGGAAATAATCATCACATGGCATTCTTTTTTTTAATAGAAAAACGGATGTTTTAAACACTCTTAAAAGAATTTGTTTAGCATTTGTCTAATAAAATCAAACATTCCCAGGAGTGATGACTGCTATGTACTTTTTATAATGATCCTAATCAAAAAAATATAGTGTAATCAGATGAATAAAATGTAGCATTTCCTCAGATATATTTATTGGCAAACTAAAATAGGGAGTACAGATAAGTGTTACAGTGGGGAGGATTCTGTTATTACATATGTTTAGGAAATATCGAGTTAAGCAGGCTTCTTGAGTGCAAGGTATTTCAGAGACTTTATATTGTTAATATATTTGGTGAGTTTACAAAAGGAGAATACAGTATGCTGCCTGTTCCAAATTCATTGGGCAGTCTTCTGGAAGCATCAGTTGGGACCAATATTCCATAGAGCACACTTTGGAAATGCTGCCATGCTAGCCTTTGCTAACAAGATGGGGGGCTACAAGTAGAACATAGAAATTTACCTTTTAATATGAAACTAATTTATCATGTGAAATATTACAATGTTTGTGCTTTTCTTTAATATATGAAATTTCACAATTTTATTTTAGACCCTATATTTTTGGGGCCTCATTGGAAATATTATCTTGGTTCTTGCTGGAGGGGGAATAGTTATAAAGACCTGAGGAGCCACCTATAGGCATGGATTGACTACCGCTGCCTTGGAGTTGATGACAAAAGCAATACACACATGATTGCATCTAAGTCATCTGCTTGGAATAAATTAAGGATAGCATTTAAAGCCTAAGTGATTTTCCCCTTGTTATCCAACATACTTCGAGGCCGCCTCTCTCCCAAATTCTTTGCCATTTTGTGAGTATTCAGGAAATTTAGTTGAGCTCAGCCTACATTTCTTATATGCAAAACCCTATCAGAGTGCAAATTTATTTCATGATTAGCTTGACATATATTATATACTCAATAAATGTTTTTTCAATGAATGGAGTGTATTCTTTATTGATAAGATACTACGAAGAGTCATCTAGATGATAAACGTGAATTCTCTTCCATAGTCTCTCAAAATCTTTCGTCCTTAGTTTTCATGGGTAAGCATTACCTGAGGAAGATAGGCAACAGAGTCATCTTTAATATTTGAATTCCACCCTGGGGAAGTCCTGGCTGTAGGTAGTGCTGGATGAAGATGGAGTCATCCACCTTATCATTTAGCAACATATGACTTTTCTTTGTTTCCCTCAAGTGCGAACTGTTCTTTCTGAGCTTATGTGGGAAATTAAATGGAGAGAGCAATTCTGTGGAGAGAGGATGTGGGATAGTGAAAAGAGCATGGGCTTTGGTATCAGATTGGAATTTGAATTTCAGCTCTGTCGTTGAATTGATATCTGGCTTCCATAAGATTCTTAACCTCTGTGAAACTTGGAATCATGCTTACATATTATGGTGGCTATAAGGAATATAGATAATAGTGTGAGAGCCCAGGCACATTAGAGGTGCTCAATAAATGGTAACTCTAATAATTAAACTATAACTATCATTCTTCTCTCTCTATCCTTACTGTATAAGTTATCACTTATTTTCAATACCATTCACATATGGAAGACTGTGGGCTAGGACTATATGCACTTCCACTTCTTCCCTCATTTTTTATAATGAGGGGAAATGCAATTAGAAGATGTTAAACAAAATCCTGCTTGAACCAGTCCTTTAAACAAACAATGAAATATTGATTTCTTTCCCACTGCCATCCTCCATACTTCCCTATATGTTGGTTACTTTGAATGGCATTACAGTATTAATAATATTAATAGCCCACATTTTTTAATATTTGCTTTAGTGCTTTACATGTATTAACTCATTTACTCTTCAGAATAATCCTCTATGACAGGGGTTCTCAACCTTTTTGCTCCACAGACACCTTTGCCAGTCAGATGAAAACCATGGACGCCTTACCAAGTCCACACTATACTGTTATTTAATAAATATATCATACCCGCACAAACATGTCCCCACAAGAATAATGTTTTTTGAATTTCAATTCAAGCTCATGGACCCCCTTAAGAACCCTTGCTCTATGAAATAGTGACTTTTATTATCCATACCTTATAGTTGAGGAACTCGAGACCCAGAGATTGAGTCCAAAGTAACATAGCTCATGCATGGCTGGACTGCACGTGAACCCAGGCTGACTGGCTCCAGGACACATAGTCTTACTCATTGTAGTCTCTCCACTGCCTTTCCTAGTACAGTGGTGATAATATGGCATGGCGCGGTATGCACAATTGTAGAGGAGCCATAGCCAGTGAATGGCTCTGTCTCGTATATTCCTTAGTGGGTGTATATAATCAAAGATAACCACTTCACCTCATATTTCAGTTGGCGGTCTTTAAAAATTATGATACAGATATATGCTTTGGTCTATACTCATTTCCTTATAGACCCTCTTTTAAAGTAATACTAACCAGTCTTTTGTCCTTGTGTTATGGCCCTGAATTTTTGCCGCCTCTAACAAAAGTTCAGTTTAGTGGAGAATGGCTTTGTGAATCACTGTAGTCTACAAAGTGGTAGCTTGGTAGTCTATAAGGTGGATAAACGGTCTAAGTTCAAATGTCTGTTTGTAATCTAAGAAAAGTATCTTTTTATATTGCTCAGGCCAATCAGAGACATGCTGAGGTTTGAAGTCTAAAATTGTTTCTTTAAATTTAACAGTTAAATTGCACAGTGTGTGTCATTTGGCAATTATTTCTTGCCTCAGTGTCCCCGCCTAATGAAAAGAGGGCCAGGACTACATTTCTACTTTACCATAGAGGCATGTAGAATATTGAAAATCAGGTAGATATTCCTCACACATAGAAATTTGCAAAATGCCCTCCTATTAAATATGACCCATCTTTAATTGAGTTGATTGGCTGTACCAGTTTCTTCTTATATTTTTCTAAACACTGATTGTTGTTATTCCTCATATATCAATGTTCATTATAAACTTCAATTAGCAAACTTCTTCAGGGACTGAAGTTTGGAGCACTGTTCTTTCAAGGTTGCTGTGGGTTACTTTTAAGCTAATAGATGATGGGATTATACAGATCACATATAAATGACTCTCACTTTTAAGGTTTATTTTCAGTCATTGTAGGGAGTTCCTGATTAGCAGTAGTATTTCTCAAGAATAAGTAGTAGTTTGGCTTTGGTTTTCTCGGATAGTTTTTAATCATCTAGGTTACTGATGTATCTACTGATGTAACATGTATACCTAAGCGTGTTTGAGTCATCATGCATTGGTAGAAATAGTTTATCCTTCTCTACAAGTAGTGGCATGCCCATTAAATATATAAATAATAGCCAAATAAATTCAGTTGTAAATTATTCATTTTTAACATTTTAATATGTTTTATGAAGTGTTATGTACAGTTAAGTGCACAAATCCTAAGTAAATAATAGAATTTTTACACAGTGAACACAAAGATCCCATTTCAAGAAATAACACATTACCCCCAGAGACCCCTAAAATTTACCTTAAAAGTAAATCCTTTATAATAATTAAGGTGTTATCTCTAAGCTATCAATACTGGAAATACATAAGAGGATCTGGTCATTAATTGTTTTAAAAGGATAGTGAACATATATTTGCTTCTTTTCCTTTATATTAATAGTATCTAGCACAATAACTATCTTAATAATGGTGCTTGTTGAATTTGTTGAGGTTTTAGACTTACATTGTACAGGATTATTTTTTTGATGTCCCCATATTTGAAAAAAGATTTAAAAATGTTTTCAGGATATAGCTTTCATTTAAAATCTAATGAAGTAAGAGATAATAAAATACAGAAAGATTTGGATTAATATTGTCTTGTAAAGCATTATCATTTTATAGATGAAGAAACGGATGCCCACTTATGATACTTTCTTTGTCATGTCTACAAATATTCTTCCAATCACATTCCCCAGGTTCTTCTTGGTTTTAAAATTATTAAAATAGACAGGCCATCCATTTACTTCACTGAATGTGCACTCTTGGTAAAATTTTACATGTTCCATCAGCAATTTGATGAGATAAAGCAATGGTGTTTCTGTATTTCACGCAACACCAGGGTTCTGCAAAGTGTCTCTGGGGATTCTTTGATGTCTAGACAGTTTAAATTATGCCTGCACCCCTGCCTCCAAATTCCACCCCTGTTCTGCTTCAGGGATTGTGGGAAATGAAAACAAACCAGAAGGGTTCCACATCTCTACAGTCTAGGGGAAGGAACAACCAGCTAGAATAAGCTGTATAGCTACACTGGCAGGTGTATAGGAAAGAGCCAAATTATAATAAGGGATTGAAAGAAGAAAAGAATCGGGCAAATTTTGTCCTACTTATTTCTAATTAAATAATATGTGAGTAAATGTACATCGTGAACAAAATGAAAACATTATGGAAGTATTAGGGAAGAGAGCAGAAGTCCCGTTTCCCCCCAGTGCTTGTGTTCTTTCCTCACCTCCCCGTAGGCAGCCAAATCTAACACTTGGGTATGTTTCTTTTACAATGTACTATTTTGCAATGGTAAGATATGTAGAATTGTGTTTTAAATTGGAAAACTAACTTTTTTTTCTTCCCTCCCTTTTCTTTGTTTTCCTTTTATAAATCGGGATATCGTGGTTCTTCCAATTCATCTTGGTAGAAAGTAAGTAACTTCTGGAATTTCCAAGATTTTTTTTGTTAAAACATTGATGCTTTATTAATTCATATACACTGTTTCAGAATTTTTAACATTTCAGTTTTGATTGAGTTGCTTAACTTTTGCATTAACTGTGAAGAAAAATTGTTTTAATGAATTAAAAATAAACATTATACAGGAGGTGTTCATGCTGTATAAGGACATGTACTTTCAAAACACATTTTCTTTGATACCACAGTTAATCACTGCATTTGAAATATATATCTTTTCTTTAAAGCAGGCTCAAAAGGGGCTCTTAACAGCTCTAGTGTTTGTGGATATAAAAAGAATAGAATTTTATAAAAAGTACTTCTATTTTATTTCTGTTTAATAGCAGTTAATTTAGGCATATGATTCTTCAGGGAAAATAGTCCACATTTTCTGTACTTTATGGAATTGGGTGATAATAGCAACACATGAATGGTATAAAATGTTTTTAGAATGCATTTTTCTATGTATATTCTGTATTAGATAAATAAGTTACCTTAAAAAGCATATACATCTTTCGATTCATATATTTTATTGTTAAGTAAAAAAGGAATGTTTAAATAGTTTTATTTATTTTTTTGCCCTTGGTAAAGAAAAGCAAATTACATGCTTACAACTAAATGATCAATCAAGGAGTGATTTGAGTTATAAAATTGCCATTAGATTGTAAAATATTTTCTAATTCATCTAAAATGTAAATGTATAGTTTTGAAATAAATTCCATATGTTTGTTTTGGGAAAGATTGGAGGGAAGTTACAGAAGTCATTGAGACTTTTGGGAGGTATCTTGTGAATACAAATCACACAATATTTTTAAAATATTTTCTTAAGAAATCTTGAATTCAACGAGTTAATGAACAGTATCACTTAATAATCATACTCAACAGAGCTTATTATTTGTCTGAAACTGCGTACTTATCACATATGTTTGCAGCAAGCTTTTCATTAAACTCCTGTTTAATAGCCAGTATACATTCTATAATTATCTTCAGTTTGGTATAGCTTAGAAAGAAAATGTAATTTATGGCGACTTTAAATTTTACCTGTTCAGTATTTTTTCAGTTTTCTTTAAATCTGTATTATTCTTTAATATTCTAAATCTGAGTTCTTAGAATTGTGGTTATTAGGTATTCATGACTCAAGAGCAGAAAGAGTACGTGTGAGGTTTGATGTTAGGTGTACAATTTTATTAAGTTAGTTTTTAAAGTCTACATTATGTCATTTGTATGTATTGGATTCTATTTCATTTATAGTGTTAACATCTTCTTGCTAAGTCCCTGTGTAAAGTCTACATTTCTGACAATTTCACTAAATTAAAACTGCAAAAACTCCAGCATAATGATCCCTGGCTTCAAATTCCCTATGCCTTTGGCTGAAGAGTATAATGATAAAATATATTTTTGCCATGTTCAGTATAACATTTATGGCCTTACTTGGGATTTGTTCAAGGAAGAGACATTGCTAGGGAGATGAATGTATTTTACTTTAACTGAATGCCTGGGCCCAATTTAAATATGAGCCAAAAATCTTTTGTGAGGGAAAACAATGAAATGAGGTCTGTAATCTTGTAGGAGCTTCATGAGGAAAGAAAATTACATAAACACACAGCATTATTACCATGTGTGCTTTAGAGTTATAACTGCATTGTGCTATGACCAAATTTCTATTAGGGCTCTTGTTTGCTGTCAGACCCAATGAAATCATATTTATGTATTGGCACAGAGAAACTGCCTCTGAAAATAATACTGTGTGTTCTTCTTATTGTAATACTTATTAACTTTTATGACCATGGGTATATATATATACACGTGTGTGTGTGTGTGTGTGTGTGTGCGCGCGCGCGCGCATGGGGGTTGGTGGGTGTGTGCGTATACATATACTAACTTGCTATGAAATGTGTGCTGGCAACTCAACAAATTTGACTTTCATTTTATTGGTGATTTTCTGAGCAGCATAATGTAGTAACATAAAATGATGTTTCAAATCCAGAAATTCAAACTTTAGGCATAATAATTCCTAAAAGCCTTCTTGCCCAAGAATGTTTTGGATTAAATATCTAGAACCCCTAAGATGTATGTGGGGCTTCTGATCAATATTGGTCTGACCAAATATTGATCTTTTGGTATATTAAGAAGTAAATTTTCTATGGAAACATTAATTAACTGAAGCAATAATTCTATTTCCTTAAAAATATCAGTTTGCAAACAAAACACATATTTCCTGGGGTAATGTCAACCCCAGGAAATATGTAAATATTATACATTCCATAATCATCTCTCCAAATTTATGAGTATATTTCAGCAATGTTTGTATATATATGCTTTGAGATATTTAATCTTTAATTTAATGCTTGCTTGATTTACCTTTAAAAATCTGTTGCTTTAATAATTCAGTTGCATCTTTACTACAGAACATAATTATTAGCTAGGCGGAATTCCCAAACACATATTTATTTAGTTGACATATCTAACTGAGAAAAGGATGTCACTGTAGAAACTCTATCAGAGATATAAACACAGACTTAGATTCTCATTTGGCCATGTGAGAAATGCAGTCCTGCCAGTATCTTAAATACTTGTAATTTCAAATCAGTTCTTCCTTGGTTTCTTATTATTCTTTTGTTGCTTTTCAACCTATAGGACGGAGCTGTCCTTGAACTTGGTTTTTTTGATCATTCAAGTGCAACCATCAAGTTGTCTGTAATATTTAAAACCTGGGGCTTCTTGGTGGTGTTTGTAAAATAGTGCCACATAAATGTTTGGACTTTGGTTTCTTGAAAATGTTGTGTTGTTTGCTTTCTGAATAAAAGCATAATCCCAATTCAGACTTTTAGCCTGAAGCCTATAAGACAGATGCATCTGATTAACTTTGTGGAAACTGGACTGGCCCGTTATTGTAATGTAGATATTTTCGGGGGTGGGAGGATATTTTAAAAAGGCATGCAAGAGGGTCTTTTTTTTTTTTTTTTTTTTTTTTTTCCAAGAGACTGAGAAAACAGTTTTGTAACAGACTCTCCATCTCAGACTGCTTCATTTTTGCACACTTTTATTTTCTAGTGGAACCTCTCCATTAGCCTGTTTGAATGCCATGCTTCACACTAACACTCGAATAGGTGATGGAACATTCTTCAAAATCCCTGGAAAGTCAGGCCTCTATGCTCTCAAAGTAAGTTGGATTGTTCTGCATATTATGTCTGTTAAGCTATTACACTATTTCATGCTTTTTTTTTTTTCAGCCATGTGAAGGTAAACAAAACTAGATTTGGGTGGAGAGTAAAATGGAAGAATGACCCCAATGCCTTCTAAATGTTTTCAGATGTCTTAAAGATGATTTCATATTAAGAACAATGGCATTTTTCTTTAAGGAAGGCATATCTGTGGTCTCATTCTAACATATGGTAATGGAAAATATTTGTGGCCTCCTTACAATGACTTATTCTTTAAAATTTACATGGAGGTGTGCTGTGGCTCTTCAGCCAGGAGCTTATGGTGGCCATCAGTTGATATTCAGTCTTCACATTTGTATGCCTTTCTGTCTTTTCATTTAAGGGAAAAAAAAAAAAAAAAGGAATTTATTCATTCTGCTTGAAAACTTGCTGATTTAAACCAAGTAATCAATTTTAAAACAGTGATCTCAAGTTGAGTTTTACTACTAATACGTTCTTGGTATAAGAGAATAGAGAAATAAAATTTAAAAGTTTTAAATGAATGAGGCCTAATTATTTCAGTGGCATGTTGTGTTTTTTTTTGTTCATTTGTTTGTTTTTTAAAATTCTGTCTAGAATTGGAAAGGCCATCTAAAATGGAAAATTCCAGGAAGGACAGAAGTTGTTCTACTAATCGTTACAAAGATTGCAACAAGTAAAATCAATGTATTATTATAAATTAAAAATAAAGTCACTGTTAATAAGTGATGGATTATATTTAAAGTCCATTACTTTCCTTTGAGAAGTATTTTTTTAAATGCCCAAAGTTATACCTGGCAATAAACCAGGGAAAGTTCTTCAATTATTAAGCATCAGGTGCTTGGCCCTCTGTGTGTTTCAGAAAATAACACAGGTTAATTAAAAGGGCTTGTATTATTTTAGTTGCTTCTTGTAGTTAATTGGGCTGATTCAAATTCTGAATTATAAGCCCTTTCCTTACATGAGGATGAATGCAGAATTGAAGAAATAAAACCAACATATGTTAAAAGGAAGCCTTTTTATTGGGGGGGGGCAGATTTTAAAAGGTTATCCAAAAAATCAGCAGTAACAATGTAATGTTTCACTTTTTTGGTGTGATTTAACATTCAAAAGTAAATTAGTATGAAATTCCAGATCATAGATAACTGTGATAATACTTTAGGATTCTGAAAATATTTTGAATATTTTCAGTTGCTAATACATCTCCATAAATCATCATTTTTAAAAAAATAATATAGAAAGAGGAATCATCATGCCCAGCTGATGGAACATTGGATTTAGGCTGTGAGTCTGAATTAGATGGCACAGAAATGGCTGAGGCAAATGCTAACGGAGAGGAAAATGGAGGTAAGTGTGACAAAATTCAAGATTTAAACAATCGCACTCTTAAAAGTTACATAGAATTCTTAAAAAAATCACTAATTGAATTCTCCAACATATAGATACATTTCTTTTCTACATTTTTACCACCTACTTAGATTTATTGTCTATTTTATTTGAAAAGGTTAGCACCTAAGAAAGATATACAGTTCTTTGCTTTTTGCTTTTTTAAGGGTATGTGTTTTCCTGGAGAATTATCTTGAGTGTTATTAGTATCAACATATTTCCCCTGCAAGGTGAGAAGGCTACTGGGAATAGTGGCTTTACTCTCATGATGCACCTGAGAATAGCAGTGATTTGTTTCTAATTGCGATGATTTTTCTTATGGTCGTTAGTACTGGTTTGTCATTGGCAAATCAAGCTTAGTGCTGTCATTCTTCACAGTGAAACGGGCCAATAAGATCTATTTTTGATAAACACTTCTGAGAAATGAGTGCCCCTTCCGGAGTTCTATGAGTGGCATTCTCCACCTCCAAATTCTATCCATATTAATTCATTTTTGTCATTCCAAAGAAAATCAACTTGATTCTGTTGGTGTACGTAACTTTAGGTTCTGTAGTTGTACTGAGCTTTGTCCCACAGAAGCTGCTCCACTTTTTTCTACCCTATCTAGGAGTCCCACAAATGCACCCAGATCATGATTTGGAAGGAAGGCTGTCATTATGGTATCTGTCAGTGGGCTCATAGAAATTGGTAAATTATCTTTAAACAAACAAACCTTCAAGGATTGTTGCAGAAATATCATATTTCAGTAATAGCCCTGAGCCATTCATTTTATTAATAGCCATAAGAGTCCCTTTGTATTCTATATGCATGCTGAGTGGGCACACCTGCCCTTTAAATTGATGTGCTTTCTGATAGGCCCCTGGAGACGGATACTGCTTCAGTTCCTATCTGATCTGCTGCAGAGGTTGGGAATTTAACACAGGGACCACAGATTATTTTCTTAGTAAAATGATTACAGACTGCTTTGTAGACTATTCCCTATTTAAAAAATATATATTTTTACCAGTTTTCATTTGACTTGATGTCCTTATTCCTGTACTTGTTGAAAACTTAGATTCCCCATTGTTTGGTTGTATTTTGAGCCTTGGCTGGTCCTTGTGGTTAGAGAGAGAACAAGGCGGAGATGAATGGCAGTTTCTGGCTTTCTAGAAGGCCTGGTGGATGAGGCACACTCTTCCTTCAGTAGGATGAAGGGGACTCTTCCTGGGATTATTCCTGTGTTAATCTGCCTGCTGGCATGGCTTACTCTCACTCTCAACATATACATCGAGCTCCTACCAGGTGCCAGGTACTGTTCTAGGGATTGAATTAACACCAGTAAAGAGCACACACAAAAGCAAACCTTTCATGCAGCTTATACCTGTTGAGAGATGAGGACAATAAGCAAAATAGGTAAGTAAAATGTATAACTTATTAAGTGGTAAAAGGTTATATATTGGAAAAAATAGAGGGGATAAAAGTGGGAGAGAGGGAGTGCATTTGAGAAAAGACCTGAGGGAAGTGAGGGAATAGTTAGAGTTCTAGGTAGAGGGAACAACAAGGACTTGAGTGAGTGTCTACAGTGTTCCAGAAGCAGCACGGGCCTAGTGTTGTTGGAGGCTGGAGCGAGAAAGCGAGAGTATGGTAAAATATGAAGTCAGAGAAGTAATAGTTTGTATTGTATAGTGCCTTGATGTTGGCTTTTGTGTTGAGGAAGATGTTAAACCATTATGAGATGAGCTAAAGAAAGACAGTGATCTGATTTATATTTTAGTGGGATCACTGAGAACAAGAAAATTAGGGGTACAAGGACAAAAACAGGGAGACCGGTTAAGAAGTTATCACCATAATCTAAGTGAGAGGTGATGGTGGTTTGAATCAAGGGAGTAGCAGTGGAGGTGGGGAGAAATGATTGGATTCTGGATATAATTGAACATATATCCAACAGGATTTGCTGGCAGATGAAGGAGGATATGAGATAACAGAGTTGAGGATGACTCTAAAGTTTGTGAGCAAGCAGAGACTAGCACTGTCAGTAACTTAAATGAAAAAAAAAATCTGCAAGAGAAGTTGTTTGGGGCAGGGAGTTGTTGATCATTTCACTTTTGAACATATTAAGCGTGGATTCCTTTTCAATATACAGCTGGGTATGTTAAGTAGTTGGAATCATTTGTCTGAAGTTCAGGGGAAAGACTTTGTTGGAGAGATGCCTTTGAAAGTTAGCAGTTTATAGATGACATTTAAAGACGTGAAACTGGTTGACATCACCAAGGAATTGAAAATAAATAAAAAGAGAAGAGGCCCAACGACTGAGCCCAGGGGTACTTCAATTTTAGGAGGTTAGAGAGCTTGTAGGAATCAGCAAATGAGACTGAGAATGAATAGACAGAAAAATGTGTCATCTGTCCTGGAAACCAAGTGAAGAAAGTGTTTCCGGGGAGTGAGTGACTCAAATAGATTTTTTATGTGTCAAATTATGATGAAGACTAAGGAATCACCACTGGATGTACCTATGTGAGGGTATTGATGAACTTGATAATGACCATTTTTTGTGGAATGATGATACCAAAAACCTGAATGGAATGGGTTTAGGAGAGAATGGGAAGAGACAAATTGGAGACACGTATAGACAATTCTTTCAAGGTTTTTCTTGAGGTAAAGGGAAGGAAAAAAAAATAGGAAAATGCTTGCTAGGGAAAGTGGAATCAAGAGAAGGTTTTTTAAAAAGATGGGGTATACAGATTAGGATATTTGTATTCTGATGGAAAAAAATCAGTTGAGAAGGAGAAATTGATAATGGGGGAGGAGTGTCCTGGTACCATGTGCTTTATTAGATGGGAAGAAAAGGGATCTATTAAATGAATGGAGAGACTGGCCTTTGCTAAGGGTTTGGACATGTCTACTAATGTAAAATGTAGAAAAAGTCAGGGTATTTGGGTAGAGGTGCAGGCAGGTGAGTATATCTGGAAGGGGCTCATGGAAGCTCCCTTCTTATTGCTCCATTTATCTCTGTGAAATAGGAAACGAGTTCATCAGCTGAGGGTGAGGATAGGGGAGGTGGTTTTAGAGATTTAAGGAGAAGGTAATTTTTGCCTGAGAAGGTGACTAATTGTGAATTTAGTGTGAGGCCCGTCCGCATGGTTGCACATCTTTCTCTGATAATTTTATCATGTTTGGGACCACTGTACAGGTGCAGAGTGGATACAGAGTTGGATTTGATGAGGGTTGGGGCATGAATGATGGAGCAAGAGAGGGAAAATGGAGTTGAGAGTGTATGAAATGGAATGATTAAAATAATTCTCCACGGAATTTAAGCTGGTCGTAGAGATGAGTGAAGACATGATTGTGGAAGGGATGGTGTAGAGGAGGTCTTCCTTGGGGTCAAAGAATTGATTGATTTGGTGTCCTAGAGTAAGTGAGTTAGAGGTATAGGTGATACGAGAGTAGAATGTGAGATTGAGTTTAGGGTGATATTATGCAATGAATGTTGAAATGAGAGGAAAGAAGGACCAGATTTAAGGCTGCCACAAATGGTTAGGCAGTGTGTGCACTCTTCAGCCTGGCTGAGGAGCCCATCACTGGCTGAAATTCACCGACCTTCTGTTTGCCCAGCTTAGTGCTGTAGCAGGGGAATGGGTCTACCTGGAGTAAAGATCACTTTTTTCTTATTTCCACAAAGATGTTGTAAAGGCTGGTGGTGGCCTTAGCATAAAATATTAGATGATCATCAATGTGGCTATTGAGACAGACAATTAAGATATAACTAACATGGAAAGAGTGACATTTAAGAGTTAAAATCTTCGAAAATTGAAGAAGAGTAATCCAGGAATTGGTAGATAAGTACAATAAGGATGGGTAAAGTCTGATGATTGAGATGCAATGCTGGAGGCATCAAGGGAGCAGAGAAGGAGCAATGGGAAGAATAGAGACCATCCATTTCTGGGCCCAGTGGTCCCAAGTGGTCTGGGAAGGACCACCACCTAAGAGGGCACCAGGAAAGCAGTGCCAGTAGGAGACATCAGGTTTTGTAGATCAAGATACAAAAGGAGTGGGGAAGCGGGTGTGGCTCAGTGGATAGAGCCCCCGTTTACCATATGGGAGGCCCGGGTTCGCGTCCCAAGGCCTCCTTGTGAGGGCACGCCGGCCTGAGCGGTGCGGTGGGCTGATGCAGCAACCTCACGGCAGGAAG